>JANHFX010002143.1:0-38087 GCA_027560015.1 Chloroceryle amazona
CGCGCCCCCCCCCCCGCCCCCCCCCCCCATTATTTGTTTTTTCCCACCCCCCCCCCCCCCCCCCCAAAAAAAAATAAAAATCATCACTCAACTGGTATGCCACCAGCTACAAATCCTGCTAAGAAATCGCTGTTGATACAAATTTCTCGTTTCTATATCCTTTGTACAATACATGCAAAATTTCATAGAAAATTAAAATAAAAGAAAATATTTAATACAGAGGAGTTCTGTGTTTCTAAACTTAATTTATATTAGTAAACAGTTCACCACACATGAGAAGCATTTTTCTTGAAGGATTCAAAAACTTTGAAAAGAGAAAACAATTCAGGGCAGTGAGAAGGCAAGTTTTATTTATTTTTGAAACTAATAATCATTAGAAATATACGTGAGAAATCCCGATTTCCATGTTTTCCATTTTCCTATCTTAAAATATGCCAAATGAACTTCATAAAAGGCAGAATTTATGTTATTTTCTCCATAATGGAAGTTTAAAAGGGTTTTGGTATATAAAATTTTAGGAATCAAACGGTGATGAAACAGAAGCTACATCCTACTACCTCCAGCTTCTGGTACCTGATGGCACATCAAAGCTATGATGTGATAATCCCTCAGCAGTTGTAGCTTGTGTACTCCAGACACTATTATCTGCTAAATAAAACCCAATTTTTCTTTAGTAAAAATCAGATGGATCTTTAAATTCACTATGTTCATATGTGCTACAGAAAAACTTGGTATATTGTCTTTTCTAAACTATTTTCCAATATACAGAGGCTCAAGTCATATTTCAATCATAAAATACCAGCTCTTTTGTATTCTGCCAATAAAAGTAAAATCATTTCAATTACTCTAAAAAGTGCAATTCGGAGCATTCTTTAACTTACCTTAACAACACTATCAGGTTCACAGGTGCAGAGCACAAGAACAATAGTATGGAAACCTTGAGGAAAAAAATGTGTAGTGGTATACAGATTAGAAGACACAACTAACATTATTATTTATTGCATCGGGAACCTTAGTTTATAATATAAAGAATATTAGAAACTTAATATATTATTTTTCATCATGATATTTTAGCAATGTCTTCAGCTTTTCTAGGAGCCCTGAATACATCCAGCATCTTCACAGAGGACACCTTCTTTCTGTTTATTCAGCCAAGCAGGAAAGGCAGCTCTGACAATTAATTTGAGTACAAATGGAATAAATATTTGAAGGCAAATCTGTATTCAAAATATTGAGGAAATGAAGAGCAATTTTTTTTTGTTTGTTCTGGAAAAGCCCCCAGGAAGTCTTCTAATTCATCCCGTCCTCTCTACCCTAGAGATAGAAGCAATGTCAAGTGTCATTCTCTGCATTTAGCCTTTGTGTCACTTTTAATCCACTACTCTTAATACCCTACAATCCACTAAGTATCCCAGAAACACAACAGCATGTAACCCATGCTATTATTTCCCCAAACTCCCCTCTTACTCTGCCTGTTTTTGTTGTGCTGTTAAATTGGACCGCATGCAGCCTTTCAGCATCAGCTGTCCAACAGCACAGAGCCAGAAGGCATCCAAGTGCTGTCCCCTGCCCCAGTGTTCAACCCTACATCCCTACCCTGACACCCTTCAGTTATTTTAAACATCTACTCAGCTAGAAAGAGAAACAGAAGTGTGTTTTCTGATAATGAATCCCTTTACATAACTTTAGCATTACAGTAGTATAGAATATTACATAAAGTAATGCTAAAACCATTCCACTCCACAAAAGTGGCAGTAATGCATAGTTATAAGTTATCCTGGGCTTTCAGAGCTGTACACAGGCAGCCCATGCCTATGTGGCACACCTTACAGCTGCGTCAGAGAGGAATTAATTCCTTGGCAATACATGAGACCTTTCTGGAAACAGCACTGCTGCTACTGCCTGCGTGAATACACACAGCAGAAATCTGGAATTGTTGCTGAGCAACCAGAGCCATGCAATTGCTCCTTCCTCAGCTTGCTTTATCCCTCCCTGCATATTCAGAGTGGAGGAGGTTGGACAAGATGCCCTGTAGCTGCCAGCTTTATTAAACCTCTTTCTGCTTCTGTGGTATGCGGTTGTTATTTGTTGTCAAGTGTCATCCTTCTTGATGTGTTTGGAATAAGACACATTATCTGATCTAGATTAAGCAACAGAGGGCTTCCCGGCTTGTAAATCTTCTGTATATTAATTGTAATGATGACATACTCCTTCATTACCAGTCACAGTTCTTTGGAAATGTTTCCTGCGTCTATTAAGCATTTTCAGATATGTTATTTGGCTACTGAAAACTGAAATTAGTAGGGGACCTGTGACATTCTCTTAAGCAGCCAAAGCCTGATTGTGACTAAGAAAAATCCTTCTTTCTCATCTACATATTTCATGCTATGCTTTGTCCAAAGATATTTAGCAAATGCAAGCCATATTGATATATTGCTCAACTGTCACCATGTTCCAAGCAAGACAGTATGTTTTCTTTTGATTAGAAATGCCTGAGAGAAAATTAAGGAAATCTACCCATAGTTATCATGCTACTGCATTGGTTCCTCTTTCCATTGCTGCATATTATTCTAACTTCTTGTAGCATTGTACTAGTGATGAAAACAATAAGCAGCTTCTGCTGTCTGCCAGCAGGTTAGCTCTCATTAGCCGTTGCTAAGATTACTTCAGCCATGCTGTACTACAACAGCCATCTCATGCAATTTGATGCAAACTTTGGTGTTCAGTAACTGTATCCACTGGTTTGTCTGACACTAGTTAGCAAACAGATAATTTTAAATCTGATCAAACATATCCAGTAATTGTCTAAAAAATGAAAAAAACCATGCACAAAAGTCAGAAAATTTCACTGCACATTAAAGGAGCAGTTCCATCTTTTCACCCACTTTTTATTTCCAGTTCATGTGGCTTAAACCATCTCTCTTTGCAACATAGCTGAACTGTGGGATTTTTCTTAGCAATGACTTTCTGGGTCACGTATGTGAGTTCAGTGACTTGCAGCAATCTCCCTACAGCAGAAGCTGAACCCATGGCCTCATCTGTATGGGGTTTTTTGGAACAGAAATACTAATCAAGTTTAAGGATCCCTTCCTATCAGGACAATACCAAAATCATGGCATCTAGAATTAAGCTGATATTTTATCTTTTATTGGAGAGGGGGACATTTTATTTCTTACAATAAAGTTATTGTCAAATAGTTATCAGTCTTAAATATTTTCTCTTTTCACTCACACATCAAATGCTTCTCCCTGTTTACATTACTTTATACCTGGCATTGAGAAATCCTTAGTGTCCTTATTTTGTTTTCCTGGGAAAGTGCCAATACCAGAGAGGCATTCATTGCATAACTCCCATTATTATTTTACAAATGTACTGTGCATTCACTGGGGAGCCAGTGGAAAAGGAATCTTTCTTTCTATATGGGCTACTGTGCCTGAACATCCCCAGATTTAAGGTAGAAGTGAAAAAGTTAACAATTACTATGTTGGTCCATTTAATAAAACTCCCTTTCCCTCTGCATAACAGTAACACAGCTGCTTCCTTGTCATCAGTGGTTAAACTGAACCTCTCAAGTATGGAAGGAATCCTCCTTCATCTCTATCTTCCTCCATCCCATTCCCTGAAAAATATAGGCTGCTAAAACATAAGAGGAATATTTTTGGTCATTGAGAAGTTACATTATCAAGCCCCATTCTAGAAAAGATACAAAACAAGACACACATACTCACTAATAGGGACCTAATTCCCAGGTTGCAAAGAGCAAAAGTTTACAGTCCATTAAGATGTTGAATGATAAATATAACCAAATCATCCACTTAAAAAAAAAAAAAGTTCTGACTACTTAAGAAGAACTGCTCTTTAAGAAAAAAGAGCAGCTGACTTCTCAAATGATGATCAAAATTACATGTATGTTAATAGATAGTGGCTTAATTTCAATCCTTAACTTCACATATCAACTAATTAATTACATTTTTTCATTTAATCTCTTATAAGACAAATAATGTCTTTTTTTTGTTGTTCTTGAAAGCTATGGGTATTCCAGATGATATTACCACAGCATTAGGCTGATTCTCTTGACTTGAAGGGTTTATGTTTTGGAAGTACAGGCATCCTGGTAAAGAACTTACTCTTGTAAGAGACACGGTAACTTGTTACATTTGAAATTGTACAGAAATACCTGCCTGAATGCTTTTGGAATCAGTCCTGGAAACTACTGCAAAAATTAGGAATGAGGTGCATTTGTATTGCTTCAACATGATGGAAATCTAATGAAATACAGCCATCCCTGGGATCTATTAACTACACCGCTTCCAGGAAAAGGTAACCAAGTAGCTTCTATTAATAGTGAAATACCACACCACAGACTTTCTTGCTTTTGACTTCTCAGCCAAAACAAAGAGAAAACTAACAGCTTAAAAAAAAAAATAATAAAAAAAAGTTAATACTTGAAAGAGTGTTGTATAATTATTTGCGTGTTTAGAGTCAACAAAACCAGCAATAAAATAATTATCAGAATAGAGCTGAAAGCAATGGAATTACCGGTGTGAGGCAGAAAATAGGATTTGTCACTATACATAACATTATTTCTCTTCTTTCAGGCAGGTCTCGAGAGCATCCTCTGACACTGTTACTGAAAGAAGAACCTTAAGTGTTTTCATACCCGAAGTCTTGTCACAAGTAATTAACAGTAGAAAGAGCTGCCCTCTTAAAAATACAACAAAACGTACTTTGTTTATAAGCAACAAAAGTTTGCGCATTTCATCATAGATAAAAATACCTTCTCCGGGGAGGCAATAGCGGAAATTACCCCTAATTATCTTCTTTTACCAACATATACAGGCATCTCAGAAAAACAGAGATAACCAGCAACTGCTGTACCGTGCACAATGAGCACGTAGGTGCAGCCGACCCCCGCACGCAGGCCTCGGGGGACGCCTCGTCCCACAAAAACCTCACGGAAAAAAGTTTCCAAAGAAGAGCGGCTCTAAATTAATCATTTATCACGTAGGCTCCAAGCGCTAGAAAGTTCATCCCATCCGCACAACCTCCCTTAAACGCTGATTCCCCCCTCGGGGCTCCACTCCCAGGCTGCCGGCTCCGGAGGGAGCGGGCGGAGCGAGCCCTGCCCCGGGATGCTCCGCCGCGGCCGCGCTCCTCTCCTCACTTGATTTTCCGGTGCGTTTGCTGGCCACAGCCAAGCGGGCCCGCCCCGTGCCCCCCGCCGCACCTGCGTTTCCCTGCCGCTCTCCGGGGGGGCCTGCGGCTGCCTCGGCCCGGCGGGGGGCTGCGCCTGGGCTCCGGGCCGGGCGGACGGGCCCCGTTGCTGCCCCGCCGCCGCCGCCGCCGCCGCCGCCTCCATCGCCCGGTGCGTTGCCGTGGCTAGGGGCTGCCGCCACCGCCCCCCGCTGTTGGGTGGCGGTTTTTTTAACTTCCCCTTCCAGGCCGTGGTCAGTTCCGGCTTCCAAGGAAACATCTTATATTTTGTGTTCGTCCTTAGCACTAATAATCTTCATCTTATTATTTTTGAACTTTCAGGACAACTTAGCAAAGGCACTTCAGAGAGATTTTAATATCCTTAAGGATACTGAGGGTACCACTGTACCAGAGTCACAGAATACTTGAAGCTGAAAGGGAGCCCCAGAGATCATCTAGTGCAAGCCCTATTCAAAGCAGGGTCAGCCAGAAAAGGTTGTCCAGGACTATGTCTAGTTGAGTTTTTAATATCTTCATAGATGGCAGCTCCACAACATCTCTGAGCAACCCATTTTACTGCTTGACCACCCTCAAGGTAAAAGTTGTTTCCCTGTGCTTTAGTGGAATTTCCTGTGTTTCAGTTTGTGCCAGTTGCCCACAGTCCTGGGCACCACTGAAAAGAGCTTGGCTCCCTTTTCTTTAAATCCTCCCTTCAGGGGATTGATACAATACCTCTGAGCCTCATCTCCAGGCTCAGAGTCAAAGCTCTCCCAGCCTCTCTTCATACCACTAATGCTCCAGTTCCTTCATCAACTTTGTGGCCCTTGGTGCGCTTGCTCCACAATGTCCATGTCCCTGCTGGACTGGGGAGCCCTGAAATGGACAGAGAACTCCAGACATGGCCTCACAGGGGCGAAGAGAGGGGAAGTATCACCTCCTTTGACTTGCTGACAATACTTTCCCTAATGCAGCCTGGGATGCCATTGGTATTCTCTGATGGGTTATTCCCCATGCAAGTCCAGGTGCAGGACTTGGTAAATCTTTTTGCAGAATTTCAGAAGATTCCTGTTGAGCTATTATCTTCAGCCTCTCAAGATCACTGAATATATCTGGTATATCACTCCTCCCAGTTTTCTAATGTGTTCATTCACTGGGGGTGTACTCTGTCCTGTCATCCAGATCATTAACAGAGATGTTAATATTTGATCAGTGTTGACCCTTGGAGTTCGTCACTTATGACAAGGACTCCACCCTGATTTGATGCTGCTGACCACAACCTTCTATGCCTGCAAGTTCTCCCACGTTTTGGTCTATTTTACTTTACACTTGTCTAACCCATACTTTATCAATTTTTCTGTGAGGAATTTACGGGAGGCAGTCCCTTTAAAGTCTGTAGTAAAGTCAAGATAAAAAATGTACACTTTTCTCCCTTCATGAACTAAACCAGTCATCTCATGGAAGGCTGTCAGGATGGTTAAGCAAAACTTCCCTTTCTTAAATTCATGCTGAAACATGACAAAGTAACAAAACTTTCAGAACTGATAGTCAAGCCAATAGGTGACCCTTTCTCATTAATATAATAAGTACTCCCATTTAGTTTATAGGGGGCTATATAGGTGTGTATGTCGAAGGATATCTCAGAAAGCCTCAGCCTCCGAGTCACAATCACCTCAGCCCCTTAATTCGCTTGTGTTGCTTTTGACTTCAGTCACTTTAGTTATTTACTCAACATCGCTCACCTCAATCACCTAAGCCTGCCTGTCACTTGATCAGCTCCTTTCAGCTCCTTTCAGCAGTCACTTCACTCCTGATGACTCTCAGGTTAGTCAGCTCCTTCAGGTGGATTTGCTGGGCAGTCACCTCCTGCCATCATCATCTCCCTCAGATCCACTAACAACAAAGTATATGATGGAACCAGTGTCCAAAGCAATTTATATTAAAATTTCTTTTGAATTTCAGATTGTTATAAAACATTAGTACTCACACAAACAGAAATATATTTTACCAAAATAGTTCCTAATACAACTTCCTCTAGCTGAAGTTTAGTGTGCTATATGAATGTTTAAGCCCAGAAGTGTTTTCTGTTCCCAGCTTAATTTATAGAAAAAAAACAAAACAAAACCAACATTACAGTTGTTGCTTCACTAATTTGGGATGGAATGAAACAATTATTCACATGTCATGCTCTTACTTCTGTGTCTACATAATTTCAGGAGAGTGCTTCGGGCATGACTCCAGAGCTTGGCATTGAGCTTCCAAAAGTGATAACAAGACACCTTGGGAGAAAGACGAGGACAAGCTAATGTGATATTTTTGCCTAATACTACCCCAGACTCTGACCATCTTCAGTTTAGGTAATTTTTAGAGGCTATTGTCATGGTGTCACCAGGGCTGGTAGCTCAGTGTGTCAGAGCACCAGGGGTTCCCCAAGTGGGTGATAGCAGGGCCTGGCAGCCAGGCCCCATCCCACCATGCCACCCAGGAACAGGGCAGCTGGGGTGGTTCTGAGACCACCACAGCCCCAACATCACACACATCCCTAGGGACAGGGACAGGCCAAGGACAGGTTTTGTCTGCTTAGGAAATCACAGTGGAAGTCTCTTCCAAATCCTTCTCCAGACTCCCTCTAAAGCCATGAAAGGGATACAAAAGTTTTATGCCTGTTGCATGAAGAATAATGTTCAACTATTTGTTTTGAACCTGGCTCCCACTAGCTTCATTTTATAGCCCTGATACTTCTGATTGGAAAACATGATGAATATTCAGTCCCTATCCGTTTTCTCCATTCCACTCATAATTTTGTAGCCTTCTATCATATCTTGCTCTGCAAAAATACCTCTTCTCCAGCCAGCTCAACCATTCCAGCTTTTTAATCACTTACCTTGCCCTAGCAATGCCAACAGCAGTAATAATTGTTCACCTGGCATAGATAAAACCTGTAACAACACCTACCCTGGCTTTGTACAGCAGTGAATATAAATTTTTAACAACACCAAATAAAAAAGTGGAAGATCACAGGAGACAAAAGAACTACATGATTCTCCACACCCAAAACCAGAAGTTCATAGTTTTGCAAGCTAGTCTGTGACATATCCACAACACTGTCAAGCTTTTAAGAAAATCAAGAATTTCAAGTCTTATTCTGGTCTACATTAACACTATTTTACTTAAATTCAGCAGAGTAAAAATAAACGGCTCACTCTGATCACTTCAATCTGACCTAAAGGATTCTATGAACACACACAAGATAATGGTATTGTTTAGTAACTCCAGGTTTTGTATTTTTGCATAAACCAGCCACTAGAGGGGGAGATAATCCCAAACACTGGAATATATATAACCCTAGCTAGCAGAAATTCTGCATTTGAGCCTACTTTCTATCACCATGACCATGAGTCTAAAAACCTTTACAGTGCAATACAGGTATTCATCTACAATAGATTACGTTGAGTTTCTTGCTATTAGGATGTCCAGCAGGTGAACCAGGAGTGCTTTGCCAGAGCAAAACCTTTCCCTAGAAGGCTCTGTTTTTTTATTTATTCAGTTATCAAGTCATTTTAAAACTGTAATTTCTCTGTAAAGGTAATTCGATTTTGAGATTGTAAGGTTCAGCAATGTTCCTTTAAGTAATCTTAAATTTGTAGAAACTTCAGCAATCTTAGATTCACTAATTATAACAGACCACAAAACCATGACTTGTTGCACTTATACAGTAGCACACATCACGACAGTAAGAAAGCATATTATAATTTCAAGCAGACAGATTATGACAAAATGTCAATTTATTAACCAAACAAAATGAAGATGTACTATCTATTGTGATCATTAAAAAATCCCAGTGATTTGTTAATGATGATAGTGACACCACCCACTTCACCACCTCTATGTGCATCACTCAGATCGGAGTATCTCTATAGCTGTTGCTAGCCCTTAGTAGCCAAGGTAAGGAAAACTTACACTGTGTTGTATCACAGAGCAATTCACAGTTGTTCTCCTCAGGAGAGGAACATTGTAATTATCCACATCTATGATGTTAATAAAATCTGTCAAAAACAATATTGCTATGATAAAATCTTCATCTGAGGCAGCCATGGTCACACTTGATTAAGGGAGGAATTACTTTAGATTTTATTGTAACTTGTTAGACAGATTTGTGAGGTAGATGTGAGACAGTACATCATTATCGTTCTGGAAAGGCAATTTGTCAGATAAAACTAAGGAAGATGTGCCCCAACACAGACCTGTACATCCATATACTAGTTCCAGGAGTTCCCTCCCCAGTCTCACTTGCTCCCCCATCAATCACAGAGGAAAAATTTCAGGCCTGCAGAAACAGATTTCCCACCACAATAACTATTATAAGCAAGGTGAAGAAATAAAAGCACTTTTTATGTCTTTTAGCATCCCACCAGCATGGCCAGGAAGAACCACAAACTGAATTGGTTTTGTTTGATGGGTTTGGGTTTTGTGTTTTTTTGTTGTTGTTTTTGTTTGTTTGTTTGTTTGTTTTTTCTTTTTGCCTGGGTGATGTAAGTACCCAGAACTACTCGGTGTTTTACCTGAAGATAAACCAGCAATTCACAGGGGGATGAACATTATTAAAAATACATGTGTATAGCTATAAATACATGTTATGAAAATAACATTGGCCACGACTGTCAGTAATAAAAATTCCCATACATTTATTTCCCAGAGGAGAAAAAAATAAATACTGAGGAAAATGACACATCAAGATAGGTCTAAGCGCTAATCATAAAGAGAAATTGTAATTGTGATATAGATCAAAAGGGCAAGAAATGGCAACAGGAGATAGAAGGTGTTATGGTCAGCCTCAGAAACAAACAGGAACATTTCAATGAAGAAAGTCTGGTCTTACAGGGAGATAAATAACTCATGAAAAGTACTTTAAAGAAGAGAAAGGGAAACTAACCTGTTGTTGGAGTTATAAATCAAATTTCTTTTTTAAAAGCAACAAATAAAAAAAAATAATTCAGTTTTCTGAAGATAGGAGACCCAGTGACTGATTTTCCCATGCCCTTTGGTGGGAGTGTGGGCTATGCTGAGTAAATTCGACATGGTAGGAGTGTGAAGGATCGATAACAATCAGCAGTAGTGAGGAGGGAATACACTTTCCTGTCTCTCCTCACTGGTTCTCTGCAAAGGAGGAACCAACAGCTGGAGGAAGGAGATGCAGCAGAGCAGCAGAGAAGTGCCTGGAGGACTGATCCAAAAGTGTCCATGATGAGAAAGATGAGAGGAAGCCCTGAAATCAAATAGTATTGTTCATGAGGGGTGGAGATCCTCTTAATTAGGAAAACTATCTGGTAGCAGGAATGGCTAATGTTATAGAACCTAAGAGTCTGCTTGTGATTCCAGCTGCCAAAGAAAACCTTTAAATACATGAAATATTTCAAATTGTAACAAAGAAAAAAAAATTTTAACATCTACCTGCCTGTGACTATGCAAACAAATCCCATCACTAGAATCTCAGTCCTTTGTTGACAAGAGAGGTCATACCGGAACAAAGAGAAGAGGACAAAGTACTAGCTAGAGTGAAACTTAAGAACCTCCCTGAAAGTTAGAATTTAACTGGAGAAAATTCATATAAAGTCACAGAAAGGAGTTTGTCTTTGACAAACCATACTGGTTTTGAAAAACGTAGCTGAGTCACTGTGCTCCTAATTTATCTGGTGTTTTAGAGCACTTTTGCCTTACAAGCTCCTTAAAAATTTGTCAAAGACCTCTTTATAAAGTAGATAATTAAATTTTGTAAGGATCAGTTCAATGCATGGATAAAGGACTAGCTTGGATAGCAAAGGCAGGGAGCAATAGTGTGAAAGAAGAGTTTGTGACAGAGAAATATGAAGAGCCATGTGCCATGGAGACCAGTAATGACTGGGAGTGACTTCATTCCTCGCATGCATGTCTCTGGCCAGGGTGAGGGAATATGACTGCAAGGGAGTGGATTCTGCTCATGACACATTAGCTGGGCAGAGATTCAGCACAAGGGAAAATAGTCATAAACATCAGAAGGTCTAGGGCAGAGCAAGAGCAACAGGATATGAGCTACTTGTGTGTTTTAAGTGGGAGAAATTATGATATAAAAGACCTGACAAGTAAAAATGTCATAGCACTGCCCTGATGTACTTCTTGCAGACTTTTTACTGACCAAGTGAGGGAGCAGGACTGCTGGTACTGAGGTAGGAAGTTCTCAAGTGTTTAGTACTAGACACAACTCAGGGCAGATACAGCCATCTCCAGCAGTGCTTCCAAAACTTTTTTCAATGATATTACAGATGTAACCCTGATCTTTTTTCAGTAACAAAGGCCAGGCCAAAAAGGAATATTATGCAGGAGTCTTACCAAGTTCTCACTGGATGATTTGGAATAATATTTATTTTTAATGTATCTAATATCACTGTTTTACATAGATGAGGCTACACCAAAACTGAGAAAGATCTTAAACTAAAAATTTAATATTAAGGATGCTTGAGATTGAAGATTCTATAGCTTTGGTTGTTTACTTTTATTTAGCAGTATAGCTGCTTTTTAACAACTGTGTGTAGAACATGTGCTATAGACATTTAAGGTCATTGTTGTGCCACAGAGGCCTCTTTGTTCATATTTTTAGATCTTTCAGATATTTGTTTACATGTTTCCTGTGGAGAGCATACCTTCTGTAACACTGTTTCTGCATCGGCCCACTCCCAATTTATTTTAGTATCCCCCAGCTGATGGAGGACAGATGGGTGAGGGCTGGGAGCAGAGGAATGCTGCCCTGCCTCTGACGGCCCTGGAAGCTATGCAGCTTGCCTCCCCCAGACAGCTCTCAAACGCCTTTTGGGAAATGGGCCAAGATGGCTCTCTTGGTCACTAAAAACGTTAGAGGCCTACACAAGATTTGAAGTGAATCATTTTTCAGTCTTGAAGAGCAGAGCACAGGTCACTGAGGAGCTGTTGCTGCAGATTCCTGTCCCAGAGAGGTTTAAAATTGAGGGAACAAGCACACTTAGTATGATTGCGCAACTGTTCATAAGCTTTTCCTACAGTTCCCATTTTCGCACTGTCTGCCTCTGGAATATAAAATCAATTCCCATTTCAGCTGGCTGGGAATTACAGTTTGGATTAACATATTTTGGATTAACAACTCATAAAATTAATAGTCTAATCTGCACCAATGTCCGTGATGCTTTGTGTGTGCATAGTTTTGTACTATGATCCCTTTTCTTTTCAGACCATGACAGTACAAAATCCCTCTGTGCTGAGATATTCTCATCTGCATCTCCTGATACAAAAGCTGCACCCCCTGTAGTCTCGCTGGAGGCTGGAGCAGCCATTGGAGAGCAGCTGCTGGCAGAGCTACCCTGACCATGTTGTGCCATAGGCAGTGCCATGAGCAGAGGAGAGACCTCTGAAAGCTTTACTCAGTGCAGGTCGTTTAGGCATGGGGAGTGAATTCTCTTAGAATGAACAGAGTGAACACAAAGGTGAAGACTCTGATCCCACAGCTTGCTTTGGGAAATGTGAATGATCTCAAAGATAAATGTTGTGGAAAGTCATGGGTTTAGAAAATGATGAATTTTAATGTAGAAATTATTCTAAAGCAGTGTTTGCAAACTCAGTTTATACTCAGTAATTCATGTCATGTATTATGCTTATCAGGTTTTTTTTACCTATAATGAGTATAATATATTAGTGTCTTTCCAAATAGAAGGATGATTCTCTAGGGAATAAACCTTATTATGAATGCAGGCAGCTGATAGTTTCCAGTATGAGGACACGCATGTCATGCTTGCCTTTGTTTCAGATCATGGTAACCACCAGTGATGGTAATCAATATAAACTGAGGCTACAATTAGGTCAGGTCCACTGGGAAAGTCTCACAATCCTGAACTTACAGGCCACTCAATAAATCTATTTAGGACTCGGACAAACTCCTGGTTGACTTCTCCCCTGTTTCTCCTGTATCCTCTGGAAAGCTGTCCAAAGGCAGCTGTTTCCCCTGCTATGGTAGCTTAGTCCCTCAACAAATGACTCAAACTTCCTGCTGTCTTCTCTGCTTGTGTACAAGATCTCAGGGCTCAAACATACACTCATGCTGGCTGGATGTGCAATCCCACATGTCTTTCTGGCTCCTTCAGGACTGCAGAGGGAGTGAAATTTCCCCTACTTTCCCTCAAAGCTCCCTTCAGTCAGTGTATGGAGATGGTAGTGGAAGGACCTGGGGAGAGGAGGCTGCATGGTCCAGCAGAAAGGAAAGCTGACAGGCTAATGACAACAAGTCCTCTGCCACATATCTAGTGGGAAAGGAAATTTTATAGAAAGTGTTATGTGGGAAACAGAAGGAAGTCATTTGAGGAATGAATAAAACATTCAAAATTCAAAAAAAAAAAGGAAAATGAAAGATTTTCTTCCTCCTTCATCATTCCTATTAAGAAGGAAACACCTTAGATGTTCCACACCCCCAAACTATGAACACACTAGAAATCAAGCAGTTGCTGATATGTAGTCCCCACTCTCATAGGACTTTTTTTTCTATATCAAAAACATAAAAACACTATCTCAAAAGGTAAAACCACGTATGAATCTTTTTACAACTTCTATTTTTAGGATTTTTTGATTATTTTTTGTTGTTGCTGCTCAAGAAAGCTGGGTAAATATGACACCCTACTGTTAATGTGCACATTTCACTAGTTTATAGTACTCAGGATTGCTGGTACAAAGTGCATAACTATTACAAAACAAAGCTTACATAAATAATAACTGGCATTTTTTTCTGCTATTTTATCTGTTAATTTGTTCCTTCGATTTCCCTTATAGTTGTTGCTATTAACATCACTTCTGTTTTTCTATTTGAATCATTAGTTATTCCCTAGACTATAACTGCTTTGAAAACAAAAATGGAGTCTCAGTATGTATAAAATTCATTCTTTATTATTAACCAACTAAGATCTTCTTTATTTGCCTGGAACGCAAACACATATTAATAATTCCAGTACAACTTTAGGAAACTACTATCATCACAATAAAAGTATAGATGTTTAATTATATTAGCATTTTATAGAGAGACTTTAGAGGCCATATATTGTTATATAAATGTTCTTGAATATTAATGAAGTGTTGAAGGCTGCAGAACTGACAAGTGACTCACATGAAACACTAATGTAGAACCGAAATCCATGGCAGTAACTTTTCATAATTCTGTTTTTCCAGGAGTAGACCTGCTCTCCCAGATCACGTGTGAAACTATTCACTGGGCATCAGTATCTCAAACTGAGAGGAACACAGGCTTCGAATACAAAACCACTTAGGGTTTACAAATACTTTTCTATGAAAATAACCATATATAGCACATTTATAAAGCTGATGATACATGTATTGACTATAAAAATCTAAATCCAGTGTTTCTGACTGACAGAAATACACTGTAAACCAGAATTATTTTGAAGCCTGACATCTGTCATATGGCTTTGTGTGTTGGTCTGACCAGAAGCACTGTTCTCTATATCTCATCACTACATGAAGCCCCACCTAGTGATCTGATATATTCTCAGAATCTGTAACACGCAAGATTAAGAGAGCAGGTCAGTAAATAATAAAGTTATTTTTCCAAAATTTGCTAGGCTTCTGTTAAGCTTTCCTTATTGTTCTTCGTCTGGGACAGGAAACAAAAACTAGTAACTAAAACTATCGTCTCAAATTGCGCAAGAAATTGCATTCTTTGAAAACCATTATCTTCATGAAATCTTTTGTGGCAGGAAATTACAAACAGAAAGAAATTCCTTCACAATGGGAGAAAAGCCTAGACTATATGCAATACTTACTTTAAAATACAAAAGGTACCGCAAAAATTGATTCAGTGGTTGGTGTGATTCCAGATACCTGTCCTGACAGTAGACCGATTCCTTTAGAGATTAAGGGTAATAAGTAAGGAAAAAAAGAGAAATCCTAAAAGTTACATTTTCTTTCATTCTTCTCATGAAGATCACTGAAGAGAAGTACCAAAGAAAACAGAACAGGTGATCATACACGTATTTCTAGTGCTGACTTAAAAACAGTGTTGTGAAACTGTGAGGAAAAAGTGCTTGACCACTCATATCAGCACTTATGACTGTTTTGGAAACCTTTGCCTAACAAGAATACTGGAGCAGAAACTTCGGTTCACACGGACATAGAATACAAGTCAAGTTACTAATGGATATTACATTGTGACTCACTGCAAATGATGTTATGTGGCAAATAGAATTTAGAAAACATAATGGACTAGATTCTAAAAATTACTTTTTTTCCAACGGACTTTTTAAAGCCATATGCTTAAAATGTTTCCTGTATAGACAAATGCTTCATATTAAGAGACTGATTTTTGTGAAAAAAAAAAGATAAATACAGTAACTGATGTTTAAAATCAGTAACTAACTTTAGTTTCTTGGTAAGAGGCAGAACAGAAACACCTGAGAAGAATGATACAGGAAGGAAGTCACTGACTGCTTAAATGTTGTTTGTTGCGAACTGAACCAGCCCATGTTTCTTTACAGTAACTGGCAGGATAGTGCATATTCACACATTTTTTTTCCCTTATACCTTTCCTTGCAAAATTCACATTTTGTGGTGCCAGTGCTGGAAGCTTATGAAATCCATCTGTAGCTTATTTCAGAAAAGGATTGTATGTTAGATGTATATAGCATACTTAGCTCAGTGAATTTACTGAATGGCAAAAAACACACCAAAATATTATCAAAGTAGTTGTCCATAAGTGTCTCTAGATGATCCATCCCTCCCCAAATATGTAACTTTTAGCTGTATTCAGCATGAGTGGAGAAGACTGAATCAAGAGGATCAGCAAGCAGTCCAGGCTGCTGCAGAGAGCTGGAGGCTGCCTGACCTCCCCGATCTCAAGCAGGATATCCCAGGAAACAAGGTGTTTGTGAAGAAAAGGAACTTTGCCATCTTCAGAACTGGGTCACGTCCTAATCTGCCATGCCACAGAGGCAGTTACAGCTACTCCTATGATTCTTTAAAATGATAACAACAAACAATAAGAATACCACCCATATAAAATATATATCATTTCATAACATTGCATTTTTTTCTTCAGAGGTGAAATATTTCTTGCTGTATCAAAGAAACTTCAATATTACAGCTCTTTTCTTTAAGCTGCTTCTCTAAAGATGATAAAATGAGGAAGTCACCTCAATTTGCATTTTTCCTTGGCATGCTGCTTTTACGTAGGACTCTTGGAAGAAAATTATGATTTTCTGTGTCATGTTTTCTCTTTTTTTATTTTTTCTTCTGTCTTCCAGCATCCTTCATGCCTGTTACGCTGTATAGCAATTCTTCTTAGTCATTTATTCTGTTAAAATTCAAAGTGTGTCAACATGTTGCAGTGAAGGTGACTAAGCTAATTCTGAAGGAATGCGTACCATCTGCTTGGTCAAACTCTGCTGGCAAGAAATGACTCTTTCATACCTGTATTTATCATAATTTAGACATATGTATTCTGCCCTCATATCAGGGGAGGTATAGCTTTCCACGGATGTAATTAGTGAAGCCTTGCCTGTGGCAAAGCACCACAACAGATAAGTCAGTCTATAAGTGACTGAACTGGCTAATTCTTGTCCCTTCATGATACTTCCTGGACTTGGGCATGTGCACTAAGAAAATACTGGATTTTCAGGTTCTGGAGACAGCAACCTCTGAATTGACACCAAGACCAAAACAAAAGTTAATTTCAGTGCAGATAACTGCATTTAAGTGCTAAAAGTACTCAAGTAATAAATGTATAAGTTATTAGTTATAGATATGGGGTTTTTCTCATATATGCTTCAAGAAAATTATTGAAGTTTGTACTCATTTTATGCTTGGAGCCTCATTTCGCATAAGCACAAAATTACCCCAGTATTTGGAAGATAAGGCAATAAACAAAGTCCTGAGCATTTCATAATGAAGTGACATGCAGATATTTATGCTACTATATATGCTTTGTTATGACTGGTAAATAAGAATGTTGGGAAAATTGAAAAAGATAACTATATTGAGATGCCCCTTGTCTTCTGTAACTGGTGTCCACAGTCTATGCCTCTACTGTTCTCTTTGCTTACTCCTGAGGACCACACCAGTGTGGATATGACAATGTGAGGCATCAAGAAATCTGTCCGTCCATCCATCCAGTGCAGTGTGAGAAAAGAAGTCAGTGGGTCAGTGGGTACAGGGTAGGAACTGGAACCATTACCAAGAGAAAAAGTCCTCCTGAAACAAATGCTTTCACTACACAGGCTTAAATAAAATGTCACATTCAGCCCAGCAGTAAGCGAGCAAAATTATCTGATTGCGATGAATGATGGTATGGAAAAGCTTGAAAAAATGTCTGAGTAAAGTAACTAAAGCCTTGTAATTTATTCAAGGGCTCAAAAATACAGGAGATGTTTCTGATAAAGTATGAGAGGTTTTCAGAATGACATAGCTCACTTCTCTGGGTCTGCTGTCTTACAGGCTGCGGAGGAATGCAGCAGATTTTTTTAATAGTAGTAACTTTGTACTGAGATGCTGTGGGGACACACAGGTACAAAGGCACTTTTTGTCCCACCTTCTCTGTACGTTAAGCAAGGCTAAAGTGGTTATTTAATTTGCATATTTAGGAAAAGATTGTGTCCTTATACAACTACAAATATTTCGTTTATGTACAAGAAGGCCTCTATTTTAACATCCAGACAAAAATTCCTGTGGGACAGTAATTCCACAGACTGTGGAATATTGTTAACAGGACTAAGCACAACTAAGTAGTCATGCTTATTTCTTTAAGCTGTTAAATTAGACAGACACATATCACATAATATAGATAATGTAATATAATTTGAAGGAAAAAAGAAAAACTTGACAAGGAGCTATACATTTGATACATATTTTTATTTCAGAAAGGCTTCCTGGGATGAAGAAAAAACATGGAAATAAAATTAAAATTTAAGTATAGCAGTACTCATTCACTTGAACAGGCATCTCATTTTGTAATTATACTTCAGCTCATAATTACTGGGTTTAATACGGTATTTTATCTATTATTCAGAGAATTATGCATCAAATATTATGACTGCGTACTTATATGTCATACAGCAATTATCACTTAAATTCTCTGCTTGCAAAAATGAAACAAGTTAACGCTAGAACTATGAGATATATACATACATACACGTAGATACAGATGCATACATAGTACTTGAGATCTACCAAACAACACACTCTTTCTAAAAAAGCCACACACAACTTCCTTTGCTAAGATGTTATTGCTTTGTAGATCATATATTTGGGGAAAAAAAAAAAATGGGGTGAACTATGTAATTCTGATAGTTCATCCATGGATTTGTGAGAATATATGTAGAGCTGGGCCAACTTGCAATCCATTGTTTCTGGGGCCAGAGGACTCACCTGGTCACCCACTGGGTGGGGCTTGGCTATTTCCTAGCCCATGGGGAGTACAGGAGTTCTCTGAAGGGCCCTGCATGGTTAGTGGGGCAGGATAAGGATGTGCAGGCATTGACACAGCTGAGGATGAGCACCTTTGCCCCAGAACTGTAGCAAGTGGACCCCCATGCCGCAAAGCCATTGCTTAGAACCAGGCTGCAGTTGGGAAGTTTCATATGGCAGGACCAGCAGTTTGAGCCTTGATAAATCCCATGTGTCCTCTAGACCACTTGGAGGTCTTCAAGTGGCAGCCCAGAGGTATGAACTGGACTCTGGAGTTCACCTGGGTTTTGAAAATGTGGACAAAATTTTGCCCTGCCACATCAAAGCCATAGGAGGTGGTGTCGTCATTCCTTTGGCTATAGATAGAGCTGGTGTTGTTAGGCATAGTAACTAATGAAATTTTATGCTTAATGTTTGTTCCTCTCTGTTTTCTAATTTTTTCTATATTTGTTTCTTTGTATTGCTAGCCCTTTTATGGCATGAATCAGCAAAACATTTGAGTTCTAGCCCTGATTGAATTTACTGAGATTTAGCATTTGTTTAATGTCAAGCCCATCAGAAGAGTTCAGTCTGACAGCAGACTCTGAACAGACCCCCAGTGGCTATGTCAAAGAGTCATTGATGCCTCCATGGTGTGAATCACAGAATTTTGTATTTCCACTTTCTGCCACTCTGAGGGCCACAAAGAATTTGCAGTGTTTTTATGATAGAGTTTATTGCCTGATTTTTACTGAAACCAGAACCTCTATTCATGGTGACTGAACTAAATGAGTATTTTCAAATCTACTTAGTTCAAAGAGTATGTCCATGAGTAAAAAAACTGCTGGTTGTTTGCTGCTGCATTCCAATACAGAGTGTAAGCAAATAGACAAATTAAAGTGAATTGAAGCTTTCAGTCCCTTCCCCTGTGAAGCTACCCCTGGTGAATTTAACTGGATAAATGAATAAACCTCTTCTTTTAAAATGAATTTTGGAAAAGAGAATATTTTGAAAATAGTACCAGTGTCCGACAGCAGTTCTCCTCTATTCGGAAGTAGTCCCTAATGAACTCCGAGGCGATAAATGGACCTCTGTGTTTCAGAAAGGACTCTATAAAACAATAAGGAATTCACACAATTCTATTGAGTTCTAACCATAAATACACAGAAAGATAGACAGGATGGGTTTTCATTTATTCTGTTGCTCTTTTACATCCTTCCAACATTTAAGAGTGCTTGAGGAACTTTGTATTTCCATTATACGTGTCAGTGTGTAAACCTTCTTAGCCAGATTGTTACAAAGGGAATTTAGTGTAATAATGAATTAAAAAAAAAAAAAAAAAAATTAACTACATGAGACAGGCACACTGTGTTTCGGGGTTGTAGGTGTTGTGGCAGATCTTCAGTTTTGACACCCAGATAACAGCTGATGACAAACTGTGTTTTATGAAGCTGCTGAGCTCCCACAAAGGGATCTTTGTTTGGCCCTGTGGATGTAAGCAAGACCGCCTGCTGCTCTGCTGCAAGCACACTGCCATCACTGAGCCCACATTCGCAGCAAACATTAACCCACCCTCACACAGAGCAAGAAGTCAGAAGACCTCACATTGCGAGTGCACAGAGAGCAGCTGTACACAGAACTCTGAAGAGGAAGTTGCTGGAACCCCACTGTCCATTATTTGACAAAGATAATGCAAATCTGCCTGTGCACTCATGAGGCGATGCTCTAGAGGCAGATCTGCAGCAAGTAAACGTGTTGTGCTCTCCATACATGTTGGTGCATTGCCTGACTGCACTTAGAAGACTAAGCCTGTTTCTTCAAAGTTTCAATTCCAGATGTCACTGTCTTATCCAGAGTGGTATCAGAAATAGCCACTATTTACAAAACCAGAAGGCTAAAGGAGAACTTCTTGCTAAAGAACACCATGCTGGAAGTCTCTTAAGTGTGTATTTGCAAGTGGTTTGATTTTTCAGAAGGTTTGAGTGCATGTCAGTTTCTATACAGGGGACGGCAGTGTATTGTGCTCTTGAAAAGCAGGACACAATCACCTATATGTGTGTATGTATATATATACATATCTACACAAATGTACACACTTCGGAGTCTAATTTCATGCTTCCAGGTGCAAATATTTTCACTCATGTCTTTTGTATATACCTTGACATGTATCTACATAACACATATACTAAATAAACATACGGTGCTGTTAATAGCCCAAAGGTGTTATATCCCATATAATAGAAGCTGTTTGCCACACTGTATAAAATGCCTGCCCTAAACTCCATGGTTGCACTGTATCTGTGTTGCAGTGACTCTATCTCACAAGGCTGAGGATGGGCACCACACCATCTTAACAGATGGGTCTGGCAGCCAGGAGATAGTGTATGTGCATCCAGTGTGGGTGAAATCGATGGGATCCTTTCCCAGAGAGATCTAAACATCTGTCTGTTTTGCTTGTACCTGCTCCAAGAAGAAGAATATAGGCTTACATCACATGAGATCCATGCAAGTGTAGAGATTGGAGGGGGAGCATCATGAGTATAAAGAAAAATCCATTCAAATTAGCTACAAATCAAAGACATCCACTGAGAAAAGGTGAGGCAGCATTATGACACTCCACAGTCCTCTGCCTTCCCTCAGGAAGACCAAGTAAAACTCGTCATGACAAGTTCATTTGTCTGAACATGTCGGCAAGGGTGCAGAAACCTGTTGCACAGGCTTTCTTCCTGTCCCAGAGGCACATAATATTGAGTAAAACAAAGGCCTATCTCTTAAACATCGTGCAGACACTGCTCTTCTATATGGTACAAAAATCTGCTGACTAAAGGAAAAAGTCCTTTCAGTACAAAGAACATGAATTTAGCTCATGTCTTTTAAAACATCATTTAAAATGCCCTGTGAACAATTAGGTATTTGCATGAGGAGAAGCTAAAATACCACTTTCAAAATTATCCCCTCACAGAATTTGCATCCTCAGGTCAGGCCTGTGTGTTAGTACAGAGCTGAAGAGAAGAACTCTACAAGCTGTATTTATTCAGTGCTCTGAAAGGTCGAAGCACAATCAGTGTTGCTTTCTTCATTGTCATGCATTTCATTCATATCCACAGACAGAAAAATCTACATAAAAATAAAGTCTGCCATCTAAAAATAATTAAGTGGTACTTCAGTTATTGTTTTGATCTAATTTTTAATTAAAATGTAAACAGTGATCAGAAATTTAGCACAGTAAGTGGACTGACCAGTGTGATTAGGTTATGGAAAAATATAGTTCCATATAACATACACATTTTTTTAAAACACTCAGCTGTTCAGCAAACTCACTGAACAGTACCAGGCAAAAACTGTGTACAGAGGAAAACAAAACCAACCAACCAAGCAAACAAAAAAGATGAAAAGGGAAGCATAGCCATGAGTAAAGTGATAAAGTACTTCCTATACACAAGCTTAAGAACTAGGTAGAGCAAGGGATCTTGGAAGCATGAAAAAAGTTGATTTAAGGTATTGTTAGCAATTTTAAAAATATCTGTCAGGTTTTCTTAAGAATTTAAAAGACAGATTCCTGTCCTTAGAGAGATTAAAGGAAATTTTGTAACTGAGGATGGATGTTTTACTCCACACCGCAGTGATCACCCAAAATGGATGATACTTTCCAAAGACCATCTTCTCCCATGATTGTACCAGCAATGAAACTCTTCTGTCTCTCCTTCCGCCATGACAAGAGCTCATGCTTTTAGGACTGATGTATTAATTCTTAACTATACTTAGAAAAATAAATAAATAAATATTAAAATAAAACAAAACCTTACATCCTAAGCCAGCTGTAGCCACCGTGTTGAAACTGGCAATTTATTACACTGGCAGCATAGGAAACCAAGGAGCAGTAAGCCAGCTTCCTTCCTGCTCCACACTTTTCAGTAGCTTTTATTGTGTTTTGTTTATTGATATAACCCTTGAGAACAGTGAAAAGAGGGATGTTTTTGGAACATGGTTTATATTAAAGAACTCGGCCACAATGCAAACATGCGGCATGAACAAATTTGGACTTGAACTTGTCTGAGGGTGTAAAAAGAGGGCAAAGGTGATATAGAGGAATTTTATGTCTTCTTATTTGGTGCACCAATGTAGCCACCAACACGAGCTAACCACTGCCTCAAGAGCTGTTCTGGCACCTGAAGATAGCTGAGATGTTTATAAGTTGCAGTCAGACTTTTGGTTTTTTGCATCATTGCCTCCCACATTGTGAGGTATGGAGCTGCCACAGGAGTCCTGCAGGCCCATTTAATCCCTGTAGAGGAATTTCTTAGATTTTTGTTTTGTTTTGTTTTCTTAAGAAGAAATTTGATTCTTGGGGATTCATTCTGCAGCTTCATCACAACAATGCAGTCACAAAAGTGTATGATTGTATCACCTATTTTTAAGTACACCTTTTAAACTACAAAATGTACTTCATAACTTTTTGATACCTGAAAAACAGTAATTTTAGTTTTCAAAGTTTCTGAAAACCTCTACATTCAGGAACATACTGTATTAGTAACATCCAGATTATATCAGTACATTAATATCCTGCTTTCTGCCATCTCAGATTTTTTTTGTTTGGTCTTTGGAGTCATTTTATTATAAACTCAATTCATCAAATAAAAAGTGATCCTATCCATGTACCCTTCTACATTCCTACTGTTCTCCTAAAAGTAGGAAAAGCAGATTCTGAAAGGCATTGCATTTTATATACATTACATTATTACATATAGTGCCCTCTTTGTAATTACAGAACCCACTGTCTATTATAGACTTTGTAGATATGTAAAAATTGTTTGAAATGTTAATGTTTAGCCACATATCATCACTCAAATCGTAAATTAGCTGTTGTATAGGGGAGGCAAACAAGGAGATATTTCCAATCAAAATAAATTACACGGGCTAAATGATTGTACCGTTTAGAGACTCATATCATGTACATGTCCTACAGATTACAGAGCAGATGTTAAGAACAAGCTAGAGGTGTAATTCTTTGATGTTTGATTTTACTCTGCATACCTAATTTCTAGGTAGCTTGCATTATTCAGTAAACTCTGCTTTAAGGGACTGCTCTTTAAAATGGGGGAAAAAAGCCCAAAACAAACCCACAGGTTTTTTTTTAATACTTCACAGTGAATCCAGTACATTATTTCCAGGAAGAGGAACCTCATTAGTAATGGGCAGTCTTTGTCTTTCACTCTTTAAAGGATGGCCAAGTTGCCAAGCCATGAAATAAAAAGTTACAAAAGTATCTAAGTATCTGATAGAAAAATATTTATTTGCAACCTAGAGGTTGGTCTAGAATATGGTCTTTTGCACCCACAACAACAACAAAAAAACCCAAACCAAAACAACCAACCAAACCTAAACAAAACAAAAAACCAGCCCAAAACACGACAAACAGAAAGAAATCCTGCTCCTTAATGCTGTTGTCCAGAATCTTTGTGTTAATGCCTGTAGTCAAAAAAGCTCTTTCTCCTGTCTAAATATTTATATTAGGCTTCATATTGCACAAGTAATGCTCTCATTGGTAGTTGAATTATAGCAGAAGCCTCAAAATGTAACCAGTATCAGTCCTTGGTTCTGGGTGCACCAGCACCTTCCCTCTCTCCAGTCCCAGGGATATGCTCTGCAAACCGTATTAGAACAGCTCCTAGCATCATTTTCTTCTTTTGGGCAATAAATTAGACTCCATTTCCCAAAGTGATTCTAAAGAAAACCCAGATTTTGAAGGAAATAGTTTTTATATTCACAAATCTGTTGTTAGGGTTTTTTTTCGTTCTCATTGTGCTGCCTAAAGCCAAAGTTGAACAAAATACTTGAGGATAAGAGAAGAAAAAGTGCCAGAAACTGTAAAGTGAGTGATGTCTCACTAAAAACATTAATACTATAACTGTATCATTTAATTAAAATAAATATAGTTGGTGTGTGCATTTCATGTTTAACAGAGCTTTGAAAACTTTGATGTATTTTCTGGCCAACAACTGATTCTTCTTTATATTTAAAGGATCTGTGAAAACAGATCTTCGCTCTTCTGCTCATCAGTATGAGAAATCTTTATTTTTTCAGAAGACATTCTGCTATGGAAAAGAAAGAGAGGAAGGAAGCTGGAGTTAAAATAAAATTGAACATTATAACTTAGGAGAAGATTTGTTAAAAACACAAACATATTCATATTTGCTTTTGAAAATATTCCATACGTTCATATTAATAAAAGGAAAAAACACCAATTGAACTTATTCAGAGTTTTTATCCTTCTACTACTTTTATCATCTGCCTTTTCCCTGACAAGACATTGCATGTCACTTAAGACTGGTAGTAGTTTCTGATGGTGTGGAATCATTTGTAACAGGAGCAAAATTTTAAATACCATGCTAAGAGTAGCTAAACTTATAAGGTACCAGATGTTCATCAGTAGTCTCCCTGTATAGTAAAGTAGGATCTCATTATAAAATCAGGAACTATGTAAATAATCCTGGAATGGTAAAAAATTTAATAAAGATAGCTCATCAACAGACAGATAGGAGTGGGAGTAATGTTATGCAAATTAAGCTCACAGTTCTTCTACATCAAAGGAACTATCAAAGCTAAATCAGAGAGGAAGGAACCATTATCATCTGCAATTCAGATCATCACTTGTGGTCCCATCATTAAACTTAAGAAACATTGGAGCATCCTACTATGACTTCTCAACAAAACCTGAAGTAGCACCACTCACGCTGCTACTACATCCTTTGGCTCACATGGCAGAAGTTATTGAGAAAAGAGGACAGCAAAGGCTTCTTTAAGGCTGGGGTCTAACGTTTAAAACTGTAAGACTATCCCCTTCTACGACTGTAAAGGTGTATGGACAGAGGCAGTTTGCCCATCTTTCTCCTTTTCACTTGCCAGGTAAGAACAGAAAGTGCTTACAGTTTCTTTTAAGCTCATATCTAAGCATGGCAGCATCTGACCAGCCAAGTGCTCTGTCATGAACTCCATCTGTCCAGGAGTGCTATCACATAGCAAAGCCTTCCTGCAAGCCCTGAACTTATAGAAAACAAGGGATTAGCTCACATCATGACCCTATCCTGCCTGATAGGAAGGATAGTAAAATGAGATAAAGGATCCTATGCCTTGTAAAACACCTGAAGTTGATGAGATGCAAAAAGATGGGAACCTTCTGGAGAAATAAATAGTTGGTCAAGCCTGGGCAACTAAGCTCTTTGCAGGGTTTGGCACAAGCTTTCAAGTTTTGCCTCCCTGCACTGTATTTCTGCATGTGCAGTGCTGTGCATCACAGGCACTGTATACAGAAGATGGGTATTTTTCTGGAAGGGTCCTTACCATGTAATGTCAGTTCACTAGGTAACTGTTGGGAGAAAGAATTGCTACAAGAGCATGGACTTGTTTGCCAGAGCATTTCCATTTCAATGAGAGTGGCTGAACTCTTTCCTGTTGCCATCAATTGCTTACTGGTATTGTACCCACATAAGACTAATTTAAGGAAGCTTTTATTCTGTATTCTTAATCTAACAGTGGCTCTTTTCTGGCCAGACAAGAAAGTACTGATTTACAAGTTATGGAGCAAGGTCTCAATGGTGTCAGTAAAAAGTAGTAAGTGCAAGATCCACTTGTGGTATCTTTTATTAAGACTGCCTCTGCCCAGAACATTTACATGTCTGTTTGATCTATACCTTATCAGATGTTATCTAGCTCTACTATGATTAAGATATAATTAATTAAAAACTACCCAATGAGTAGATTCTGACAACTGCTAACTCAGAAATAAAAAACTCGTTCAAGTATTAATAGTAAAAAGCAAGCAAGATCACCTCTTTCCATAGTAAAAAGCAAGCAAGATCACCTCTTTCCATAGTGGTCTTGTGACCTAAAGAAGAGGCAGTAAAGGGAGGAAATCTTCACACATATATTGGTACTTCGGGATAGATTATTTCTGGACCGCTTTGGACATCTTTTTTGTCCAAAGCTCACTAGAGAAAGACAAAGGTGTCTGTGAAGCCGTTGTGATGGCTCCTGACCCATTGTATCCTTAGTGCCTCAAGAGTGGACAACTGACAGAGCCTTCCTCAGCGTCTTTTCTCTACTGATGGCAGGTTTGCAGTTTAGTGGCTTTCAAATTGTAGCAAGAAGATTACAAGACATCAGAAGATAATCTGGAAAAAAAAAGAGTAGACAAATAAAAAAATCTGAACAGACTATGCATAGATTCCCAGGCAAGCAGACAAGAAAATGGAACAAGAAGTAAACTACTAAAAATGACATATAAAGTTTAGATTAATTTCATTTGCTTGTAAGTGAAGACCAGTATAATATCTTTATAAGCTTGTCCATGGATTAAAAAAACAAACCAAACCAAAACAACAACAACAACAACAACTAAAAATAACAATAATAATAATAAAAAAAGAAGATCCATGAGCTGCCAGACAATGATACACAACCCATGTGTATCTATTCATTTTTGTGTGGGAACTGTGCATCCAGCTTAGAAGGTTACTCCTTCATAGGATTTAGACAGAGGGTCTGGTAGCACATGTACAGTTAATGGAAAACAGCCCTTCACCAGTTACTCAACAGTTAAAAAAAAAATAAAAAATAGCACAGTTGACTGTGAAACACACATAGAAGAGCATTAAAATCAGCAATGGACTTTGAAAGTAGCTAAATGTATGCTATCTGGATATACCTATAGCCAAAGCTTCATTTTTCAAAGCTTCATTTAAACCTCTTGTGAAGGTCTCATTGATTCTTATGGGGAATTTAGAGTCGTTTTGTTTTGTTTTAATGTTGTTCTTCTAACAGAGAAATTCACCCACAATGTCCTACTGAAACATTTATTTATATGAAATTAATGAAATCATGTGCAGTCATACAATGTCTGTCAGGCAAGACTAGTTTTCTAAAGCTAGCTTATCCAAATAATTGTATAACAGAGAAAGGGTCTGTCTATGTTGGAATATTTTGACTTTCTACAGGAACAGTTATATCACTGTACATTTTATAGTGATATTGTTAAATCAATAAGCAGCCATTAAAATGTTATCAATCTTTGCATGACTGTGATAGTTCTAGATTGAAAGAAGCCTTTTCACTGCAGTTAAAACTCCTTCCATATCAACATAGTATAAAATGAAGAAAATATTCCTTTTTTACAAAAGGAATCGGGCTGATAGAAAAATTGCAGTCTGAATTGACATGTTACCATATACAGTATTATCTTCCATATAAAAAAAAAAAAAAAAGGTAAATTCCTTTTAGTTAATTCCTGAGATAGATTCTCCTTTGATGGAGAAAAGAAGCAAGTCACAGAGTAAAGGGCAATTAGAAAAAGGTAAACTGAGGAAGGCGAGAAGAGAAGAGAAGAGAAGAGAAGAGAAGAGAAGAGAAGAGAAGAGAAGAGAAGAGAAGAGAAGAGAAGAGAAGAGAAAAAGAGGAGTTACTGTACAACTTCTGTTGTGCTCACGTTTGATCTGAATGAAGAAAGATGCTATACTATCACCACCATTATCTACTCGATTTATTACTGATTTTAAAGAGTGAGACTAGTAAAAAGTAAAGATTCATAAATGACATAGATTGATGCATTTCATTGTGTAAAATTGAAAGGTATTTTAAGAGGCCATCCAATTTAGAACACCCTCTCATGGCAGGAAGAGATAAATCTGTTTCACTCCTGCTTATTTATTCAACCTTTTCCCAAATTTATGTGTTTATGAAAGTACGGGTTTATGTCCATACTTCTAATCAAATTAGGTCTACTTTTTCTTTTATTTGTTTCTACACTGTCTTACTGTGTTGGTATTATCATATCAGAAGTTAAAAAAAAAAAAAAAAAAGAAACCAAACAAAACACCTTATGAAAATTTAAAATTTATTCTTCCACCAAGCTTATTGCAGTAAATTCCCATTTTTGTGCAACTATAAGATAAAGATATTAAAAAGGTGGAACAAATGTATTTACGTTACATAAACTTTTTAGATGGATTGACTACAACTCAAAATTCAGACTAAAATAAGATTGTCACCAATTTATATACTGCTAACACTAGAACTTATAATACTATTGCATAAATAATTAGGAAGTGCTCAGTTTGAGATATAAAATATAAGAATATAAAATCTATTCTGCTTTTAGTAGACAATATGATACAGAAGATAAAGAAGCATCAGAGTTCAGAAATAATGAATAAAATTATTTAGAAGCTTAATATTGCATATATAGGAATGCACGTAAAAAATTAAGAACATTTAATATACAGAGAATGATAACTGCAAATGTGGTCAAAGTTTAATTTGGTAAATGGTATGCAGAGAATAAAAAGGACTCATATCTCTACTGTTTCATCTAATGCAAAAGAGGGAAAAAAAACACTTTATTTAATTAAAAACCAGTATGTTCAAACCAATTGAAAGAAAAAAATATAGGCCTCATTTTAAAATAAGATTTTTGTAGCCATGATTTGCTAAGGATATAAAAGAAACTCAAGTTCTAGTGAGAAGAAAGTCTTTTTAAGGCAACTAATGTTCCTAGCAAAAAAATGTTAAGACATACAAGACTACTTCAGCTGTTTTGAAGAACCTGTGTGTTTAAAAGCTTGTCTGGCTTTTCCAGTTGTACCAGCTCATCTGATCAAAGCTACCACCTTTCTCTACTTAGTTTTCCAATTAACTTTTATCACCTACGGGTACAATAGTAGCAATGCATCTATATGTTAAAAGATACTGATAGTTGTGGTTTAGGATTTATGATAGCAGTATGAGGCCAGAAAAAAACTTCAGTATTGGTAAAACAATATTTTCTTTCTCTGTAGCATTTGGTATTTATTGCTCTCTGAAACAAGACAGAGGACTGCATTTCAGATCAGCATTTTGACTCTTTATGACACATGGCTTGTGTTTAGTGAACAGAGAAGAAAACTTTAATTGTAATTATACAGCTCACAATTTCATATGAAAAGTCACCCGTTACTGCAAAAAAAAAACAACCCAGACAATTCTGTCATTTATTACTGTTCATTTTACAGAAAACATGAATGTCAGTTAGTTGCATGTTTATCCCAGCACAGCAAATTGCCCTTTCTCCCCACCTCCCTTCCCATCCACTTGATCAATTTGTTCGGTGAGTGTTATGAAAAGCCTGCTGACAGCCTTCTGAAGCAGTTGTACATCTCCACTGCTGGTTCTCAGCTTCACCTGCCACCACAGTCCTCCACCGGTAACACTTCTGGGAGTAGTTTTGTTTTGTCTATTCATGGTGTTCTGATCAGCCTTACTCACAAAACCTCAATATTAATAAATGCAAAATTTCATTCCCTGGGATGTTTGAAATACTATTTTTTTTTCACAGAATAGTTTATTACCTAGTTTTAAATGATGTAAAAAGCTTACAACTGGTGAAAATATTAATACTCTTAGATGCATGAAAGTATTAATATTTGGTATATTACTATTTTTTGAACATCATTTAGAAATAAAAGAAATACTGCTGCTGAATCAATGAGAAACATTAGTATTTCCAAATATATAGTACAAGGAACGAATGTGCCTCATGGATGAATGATGGAGTTGTTGTTTTTCATTATGTATGAAAAAGAAACTAGATTTTAATCCTGCCAAAAAAAAAAAAATCATAGTTGGAGAGAAGCAATAGCTTAAAACTAGTTCAGAAAAAAAATGGTATAAAAGGAGCAAAGGCTTCATTACATTTACTTTAGTAAAAAAAAAATCAGAAAAAAATCCTCATATACAAATCTTCATTAACAAATATAGGAAATTATTTTGAATCCTTCATTGTTGTGCTTGATACCATATTTAGAGAAAGCCCCTGAAAATTCCCAGCAGATGTTTTGAAAATTCAGTGTAAGTATTTCCATCTTTAAATGTTATGTATAACAGATTCAAAACAGAATGGTTGTGTTAAGTAATAGTTACAGTTATCAAATACAGCACAAGATGAAGTGAGGAATGAAATCCACAGTGAAGTATAGCATTTGAGAGCTTGTGAGTAATTTTAATCCTTGTAGTAGATATTAGTATGGAATGAAATAACTGGAAATACAGTTTTTTTCACCTTAAAAGGTAAAAGCCACATGCTTACTCCTTTTCATGCTATAAATTTGACAAAAGGTAATCTGGTGAATTAAGATAAAGAAAAAAAAAAATTAACTAAAGTACTCTGTACTGCAATTTATCATAAAAGTTGATCTGAGCTCTAGTTAGTCAGAGAGTGACACTTGCTGGAGAATATAGGATCACAGTAGATCTTCTCCTAAAGATCTTGAAGTCCTAGATTCTTACAGCCTAATATCAGCTTTATTTGTAAGAAAGAAAATATTTTTATGGTATGATAGGTTTGTCAGACATTTGCAGTATCTTTTTATATTTATCCTAATAAAAATGGCAATCGGTTAAATCAGAAATTACTACTTCTAGGTGAGCTAAGACTTCAATAAAACTAGTATCACCCCCAAGATGTCTGACTGGATTTGCTCCTTTCCTGTAGTATAACAGTAATTTTTATATCACATTGTAGTTAGACCTGGCATTTAATTATTACAGAAGCTTAGACGTTAGTAACTGTAATCAACAGAAATAGACAATAATTCAAAGTGATCAAATTCCACACAACAGACATGAATGGAATGCAAGTAAAATGACAAAATGCAGTATATATAACACCAAGCTCAAAAAGACTGTTGTGGGTTTTTTTCTGACAAAATGTAGGGGCAGGTTGTGATAGCAGTGATATTGATTCATGGCTCAACCCAGCAATCATAGTCTATAAAGAATGTTCTAAATGAGCAGACGGAGTTTGAAGCAACATGTTAGCAGAAATACCCAAGCAGAGAAAAGTTTCTTTTATAATGAAATGGTTGTTTGTCAGGCAATCTCCATAGTGTGGTGAAGATGCTAAAATTCTGTATTTGGCTAGAGGACATGATTTGGTCCTAATCTACACTCTGTTCCACAAAGACAAGTTGTCACACAAGCTGCTGTAGTTTCTATGCAAGGCACCTTTGTAAAGCAGACATTACAAATCAAAATCTTTCTAAAAGTTGTGCAAATTTCCAAACCTATTATATGATTGTCTAAGTCTAGGGGAAACCTGGGCTGATACAGTTTTTAGGTGTCATGCAGGAAATACTTCTGTTAGGTGAAAGCAGTAGATAGGAAACAAATTTAGGCATATAATTTGAATAGCAAAATCTCAAGTAATATGAAATCTAATATGAGAAATCTTATATGAGATCTAATATGAAATTTTTCACTAAGAAGTACTGATAATTTAAATGTTAGGGCTTAAGTTAATTCATTTCATATTTGTGTAGTAAATGAACTGAAATGGTATCTATGGCATCCCACTTGCTCCTGATCTGGCTGTTCTCTTGATAGACATTTACAGTCAAAAAGTAATTTCCCTCTTCTTATCGATGGACAACTGGTGAAACTTCAAGGCTATGCACTAATAACTATGGTAACTGGAATGACTGGATATAGCTTTCTACCTGTGAAAGGATTCATGTGGTTATTATTCTCCACCAAGGGGCAGAATCATTTTAGTAAAATGCAAAAATAGCTTCTGTCCTACAATTACATTAAGGCCCAGAAGTTTGTAGGCACTTCTTGGGAGCACTGCCAACTGACTACAGCTCCTGTCCCACATTAATTGCTCCCTCTCTGTGAGAACTGAGAAGCAGAGATACAGCATAAGCCATGCAAAGCACGTGATCTATATACTTGCTTCGTGTACAAACTGAACAGCCCCTTTATTGCAGAATGCAAGGATGTAGAGATAATGTCTTCAGTCTTGTGTACAAGCGTTGGCAAAGGGGCTAAGGACTGGAAAGACCTGGAAGCTGAAGTCCTTCTGTGTTTCTCTTCTTTAGAAACAGCAGCTGAGACTCTGGAGGGAATGTGGAACACCAAGTGACTCAGTGGGTCCTGAATGGTCTCCCGGTTGCTGAATGTCTTACAAAGCAGCTGGCTCTAACTGGGGTTAATATGTCAATAGGAGTATGTGCTGGATACCTTTCAGGGTCAACATCAAAGACTTACCACTGCTGTGCCCAAGGGTAACCCTCCGAGTAGCCTATTCAATTAAAACCAGCAAACTGGGACTACCCGTGAAATTAGCTGCTAAATACAAAAGAGAAGCAAGCAAGCATACGAGGAGCAAAATGCTGGCAACAGTTGCATTTTGCTCAATTAGCTTACCATGGTACAATGGAGAAGAGGGGATAAACCAAGTGGGATGAAGGAAAATAAAAGAGGACTTGTCTTCTAATTGAAAAATTGGAGCGTATAGAAAAAAAATAAAATCAGTTTATTTACTGTCCTCTATCCACAGAGCATTCCTGCAGCTGCTGCTTTTTTTGCTGCTGAAAGCCAATTGGCTTCCCAGGCACAGCAAGGAATTTGACTTTCTGATTACAAGCAAAGGAAACACTGGGAAACTTTGTTCCACTCTGGTTCTTTCCCATTGCAGCAGCTCCTGGAAGAAGGCAAGGCTGGCAGTTAATGGCTGTGCACCCTCACAAAATTCATTAAGGTTAAGCAATGTCAGGAATAACATCTGTTGCTACTGTCTAGCTAATAGCATAATCAACTAACATAACAATGTTGGCCAACTGGTACTAAGGAATGATAAATCCTCACCTAGAAGTTGACCTCCCTAAGCACAACTATTCACCTCCTGGTCTGAACAAATCACGTATTATGAATAGAGACAACAGGCAATAGTGAAATATCTGCAGAAAGCGAAGACTATGCTAAAAAGACCAATTTGGAGACAAAGCCTTGATATAACCAAGGGAAAGGATAAATTGTTATAAATGTATATACCTATAAATAATTAGATTGCAAACCATGGCTTTGATACAAGAGATCTCCTTTTGAAGCAGCAGGTGGTGATGGGGAACCATGACACAGGTCTCAAGAAGTCTTCCTGGGAATTCAGAAAGCCTTCTGAGCAAATATGTTCTTTTCAAATGAAACCTGTTCAGGCTCTCATGCCATCTAGTTCGACTGCAGCAGAACAGCCTTTACTGGTACCCTGACTAAAAATGCTATATGTCTTGGAAGTGTCTCTTTACTGAGCTCGTGAACCTGGAAAACCTCAAGGTCCAATTGTAAATAACACCAGGCTGAAAAAAATTATGCTCCTCTTTCAAATCAGTAAAGTCAGCAGGGACTGAATGAATTCTTGGGAACCATCAATCTATGAAGACTTAAGTTACCTAAAAACGACAAACTTAGGAGTTACACAGGTTGTTGCTATCAAAACTAACTCTCTAGCACCAGATGCAAAAGTATTGTAAATATTTTTTTAATTGTCTGTTTTTAAATGACTTAAACTACAGTTCAGTTGTGCACAGGAAAGGAATTATGCATTTTTGGTTAGTTTGTTGCATGAGCAATTGCTTTGATCCTGTTCTGTTACAAGATAGTGTTTGACAGAAGTGATACAGACATAGGCATCCAAGATGCTTTCCAATCTGGGCAACTCTAAACCAGCATGCTGAGGAATCTATATGCACAAAAGCAGTGGAACTGATTTAAATGCCCTCTTCTGGGAGGTAAATCTTAAAGCAGGATGCCATTTGTTTTAAGCTTCACTTATGATTTACTTTTCACTTTGTCTAGGCTCATAAATTACAGTTCTGGTTTATGCGTGGTTCCTGTGTGCTGCTCTATGCCAATTCTTGCAGACTACTTTAACAACTGCTTGTAGGGAAGACACTACAATTAACAGACTATTACTGTTAAAGTAGAAGGATAATTGTCAACTGGACTTAACACCGCTTTGATACTAAGTGAACAGTTTTCTCATAAATGTAGTTTGGGGTGTGTCAAAATGATTGGTATAAATAAGTGACATAATGTAAGGCTGCCTGGTGATCTATTGGCAAGCATTAGTGCAATAGCTTAGCTTAATTGGTGACCTATTTTTCTGAGTTTCCATCATGATAATACAAAGCAGGGGTCTGTGTTTAAAGATGCACACAGTAATTTTTTTCTGTATGCACAGTGCATTTTTTCTGTGGGCATGCTAGTGCTTTTTAGGCATGATGGGCCTAATAAATCATGATCAAAAAAGATATCACTGATGCCTTCAATGCATTGCTGGCAGCATAGGTAAAATAGGCTTTATAGGGGCCTACCTTGCTGTTGGCAGCCTTTTATTCTATAACATCCCCTGAATGGGAGCAAGAAATGGTCAGATCTATAGAGGATGTCAGGCTTGATGTACAAGTTTTCCTCAAGGGCTTAACATGGTTTGTGTACAGAAGCTTTTGGCAGTATGGTACATTCAGAACAATGGGAATGATATGACACAAACCACTGAGTAGGTTGAATCATCCAGTTGCTTAGTTTAAAGAGCCAAAATTAGGAAAGCAAGATTCTGGAACCCTAAGAAGGAAATATGTGCAGCGTTAAGCTCTTTATGCTTTGTGAAGTGTAAGCAACAATTGTGTTACAGCTTTTGCTTTGAAGCCAGCCATGCTAACTCTTCATTGTTTCAGTTGAACTACATCACCAGAGCCCAATTTCTTAACTTAAACATACGAAGACTTGAAACTGGTTGATTTTCCTTGTAAGGATTAACACGTGAGACAGTAGAAGGTGGAATTCCACAAGAAAAAGTGCTGAATTTGTCTCTTAAGCTTTTTTCCTCAAATGCTCTTAAGGCTAACAAAAGACTGAGGAGACATTCAGGGATGACAATGTTAAATGATTGACAATATGTACTGTTATCTGTTGAGGAGTGAGGGGCACACCGTAGAATGTCTAAAGGAAAGGGTTTTTTTACAAGCAGGATAAGAAGTCATGCCACATGGAGAATAAATGATTAAAAAGAGTAAATGACCCATGGAGGTTTTAGTATGCATTCTCCTACTGTTCGGATTTCTGAATATGATTCATCTAGGCTGTGATCTCATAATGAATGTGCATGTTGTTTTCAAACAGGTACAGTAAGTTCAATTATTTCAGAAAGTCTCTGAAGGACTGCACCTATTTCAGCCTCTTGGACAAACAGGAAAATACTCTTTGAGAGTCCAGTATGGCTTCAACGTTAATGTCAGTGATAGAAAATCTGAAGTGACGGTGTGCAGGCGTGTGTCCATTTATGTGCATGCATACTTCCTTAGAGAGAGAAAACCTGGACAGCAAAGGCAGTGGGATGACTTGTCTGAGATGCAGCCAAGTGGTTCAGATGCCAATAATTCTACAATAATTTAGAATTATGAGTGCCTAAGTGTAAAAAGAAAAACTTCATTAGGCTGAGGTTAGTCAACAGATGGTATATAGACCACCAATAGTCTATAAAACATCAGATGGCTTGTGTAATTCCTACACATAACAGAAGTGTCCTTGACATTGACAAGTCACTACATGCCATGTAGCAGAACTGAGAGATGGATTTTTATAGCGATATCACATCACTGAAATGGTGAGAATTGAAAAAAAAAAAAAAAAAAGTGGTTTGGTTATAAATAAAATCAGGATCGTTAACATTTTTGGTAAATGATATGCAAAACCAAACAAGTTGATCTGTCATTTATTAAAAACCTGCTTGATACTTCGCTTAAGCTTTGACAGTCATGACCACATAAGCAGGAATACTTTAATTGTTGTGACCATAAGACACTGGCCCTTTACAGTTTTTGACTTAAAAGTACTAAACCTCTCCTTCCAGGTCCTAAAAGTATAAGTGAAATGTTATCTCCTGGTGGGTGTTGGCAGAGCTGCTCTAAGTTTATAAGGAAATAGAAGAATGTGGAAGGTTTTACCAGTGGAAGTACAGAGAAAACATTTTCAAGCAGACTGGCAACACTTTACATAGGTGACAGGCACTTCATCTGCTATCAGACAGTAAAAAAGTTTACTGCTTTTTAGAAAAGTAGAAAAAACAATGAAGAGACAAAGGCAGAAGTTCCAAAAGCTGCCAGAACTCATACAATGAAACAAGAATTCAATTTTATAGCATAAGGAAGTGGAACACATAGGCTTAGCACCGTTCAAGTTTTCAAAAAGACATGGATGCTGCTGCAGAGAAGAGGGAGATAATAAAGATTACAGTTGGAAAATGCCTCGGTATTCATCTACAGATAAAAGAAATGTATCTTGTGCTTGGAGAATAATTTGAAATTGACAAATGTTGCTGTAACACAAGCACCATTTAGATCAGAAACCAGATAGCAACCTGGAGGTGATACACATTAATAACTTTGATTGCTTGTCTTAACTGCTACAAACTTAAAAGAAGCCTTGTCATCTTAAATGCACAGTAGCAACTGGTATGTTCTTCTTGACTACTTACCCCAAGTGCTTCTGCCTTGTTTTATAGATTCTTGTGGAATCCCCTGAAAGCTTGCTGCAGAAAAATAGTGCTCATAAGAGGGCTGTTCTAAAGGCTGGCTAGGCTGAAGAGAAGTCCACCTGCATTTCCCCTTCAAGCATTTTCCATGTGGAAGGCTTGTCCTCACACTCGCTTTCTTGTTCTTTATTTTGTGAAATGGATAGTAAAGCTTGTGAACAACTATGAGGAAGATAACTGTAGGAACCATGTTGTTGTGGGGGTTTTGCCTTGTTTTTTTGTTTTGTTTTGTTTAGGTTTGGGGCTTTTTTTCTTTGTTTGTTTTGGTTTGGTTGGTTGGTTGGTTGGTTGTTTTAATTGAAGGTTTTCTTGGTTCTGAGAAAGAAGACAACTCAGATTGACCACCCAGGTCAGTATCATCTCTTGTCTGGTAGCTTGTCCAAAATAATGAGTTTCTAGTTTACTTCTCCTGAAATCTTGTACAAATCAGTGATTTCAAGCTATTCTCTGCTTTCTTTAATGTCTTACAGAAATGGGGCAAACTTGTATTTTGTTTTCTTCATTAAGTGTACAGCAAATGCTGCAGGAGAAAAACTTGAGCAGTATCCAGTTTGCATATTCCTTTAGGGAAGCAACATGAGATGACATGTGACACTTCTTACCCTGGATACTGAAGGCTAGGCACTGGGCAATCTTCTTTCCTCACAAAAGACCTCTTTCACAGGAAAAAAGGTCTTTGTGCATTGATATACTGATTTTAGAGTGACCATTCAACCCGAGTAAGAGATAATACAAGGAGAAATAAAGGACATTCAAATGAAACAACATTTCTCTTAGGGCATTTATTTTACCAGGGTATAAATATTTTTGAACAAATTGCTTACATTAAATTAAATGCTTTTATATCTATATATTTATAAAATAGGTATAGAAATTAAGCATGATTTCAACATCTTAGGTGTTAGGAAGGCCTCTGACACAGTCTCCCACAGCATTCTCCTGGAGAAACTGGCAAAACATGGTATAGACAAATGGACTCTTCGCTGGGTTAAAAACAGGCTGGCTGGCTGTTCCCAGAGGGTTGTGATTAATGGGGTGAAGTCGAGCTGGCTGCCAGTCA
>JANHFX010002144.1:0-69634 GCA_027560015.1 Chloroceryle amazona
AGCTCCGGCTCCCGTGGAAACTCCTCGCAGCTGCCTGCTCTTGGCTCTGGGGCTGGGAGGGGATCCACGCTGAGAAAAAACCTGGCACAGAGATGATTTTATCCACCCGGTGAGAGAAATAGCATCGCTGTGAGCCACGGGGGTGTCTCCAATGGGCCTTCCCTACGTTTTCCCTGGCACACCGAAGCACATGGATAATGAGGTTACAGCATCGCTCCAGCTTTACTTCGGTGCACCCATGTCCAATAAATGCCTATGAAGTTTGTATGTGTGCCTGCAGTATATAAAGGCTGTAGGAGAAGGGCCAGTTTTCACTACATTACTTCATAAACCAGGCCCTTTACCTCTGGCCCTTTACCTCCCTTGTTATTTCTATTTATTAGTAATATTGATGTTTCAACCAGGGATCAGGACCCTATTGAGCCAGCTTTAATATCGGGGAAGATTTAGCAGGAGAGAGCTCTGTAATGAAGGAATGATCCCAACGCTGAGCTCTTATGTCATGGAGCTCACAAACACTATTATTATTTGCAATAACGTTTTATTTTGCATTTTGCTTTCACAGCAAACTCAGCATCTCGGGTGAGCCGGGCTCGGCCACGTAAAAACTGCCCATTGGCAGCTGATTAAAAAGCCTCGTCAGGACTAAAAATCTAAACAGGTTTCAAGAACAGACGTTGGGCCAGGTACTCAACGGGGGTAATTAGGTGCTGCTGAGCTCTGCCAATTGCCCCCACTGGGAGGTCTGGCAGGGCTGCCTGGGCTGGCAGCAGAGTGGGCAGTGGGGCAGGGGTATGGGCAAGGACAGCCCGTTGCCCCCCTGGGGTCTGCTCTGCCCTCGGGTGGGTTTTTCCACCTTTCTGTGCTTTTTTTCTCCCCAGGCTTTGATGGTTCCTGCTGGTGAAGCTGCAGCACTCGATGGAGAAACTTGAGCAAAATGCTGGGCAAAACTGAGCAGTAGGTGCAGAGCCGGGTATTATTCGGGTCCTGCAGCCTGGTTCAGGTGGGTTGGGCTGGTCTCTGGTCAAAAGCAGCACATCTGACAGCACTGGAGGAGGGACCCCTGCCCAGAGTGGGGCACATGCAGCGCCTCCAGGAGTGGCACCCCCAGGACTGGTACCCCACTGGGTCTCGCTTACTCAGCAGTGAAGGTATTCAGGCTGCATTAGGAATGTTCATGTCTTATGAATGCCAAAACTAATTTTCAAATCCAAACCTCTTGGGAGTTACACAAAGCCTAGAAACACATCTAAACCGGCTTCCAATTCACTGCCTGCTGAGATGTTGAGCACGGGCCAGTCCTCAACCTTGAGTGATCTGTTTAAAGCCAAGATACACTTAACCAGGGTTCATCTGGCAAAAAACCCTGGAACTATTGATCCTTGAGAAAAAGTGGTTAAGGGAAATAAAACTCTCTTGGTTACTCTATCACAAGTGCAAAACTTTAGCAGCAGGAGCAAGGAGGGGCCATTCCCTCCTGCCTCGAGCAGATGTCCCTCAGTGGTTGCTGAATGGGGTCCTCCGAGCAGAGGACTCCTGTTCTGCCAGGACCATCTAGGGTTTTATATTTGCACTTTCTTTAGGATGATATTTCCTCGAGCATGGGGAAACAGAAACTGCGTTTCTGTGGCACGCACAACAGCAGGATTGAAAACTGCTTCAAGCAGCATTGAAACCAGATGTTCCCAAAGAGCCAAGGGAAGATTGTACCTGCCTGGCTCATCGGCCCGTGGCGGTGATGTTCCAGTGTCAAATGCTCTGAGCCTGAGCCTGAGCTTGCATCTATCACGTTTGCTGATACAACCCCCTGAGGGTCCCCTGGGAACTGGGGTCAGCACAGGGGTCTGGGGGAGGAAACCGAGAGATTTCAAGGCATTTCGGGAAAAGGCTTCCTTGAAATTCCAACCTTGCACACTAAGCAAAACCTCAGGGGTTGGATCCTGCTGCAAAAGCCGTGTAAATCAGAAGGAATCAGCCAAGGTCACTTCAGGCTGGGAAGTGACATCCTATTTCCCATTGTGTAAATGGCAGCAGGATCTGCTCCCCCCTGACACTTTTCTTCATCTCACCCTTCTGCCATCTCTTTCGAAATGTTTATGTTGGATTGTCTCACAATTTACACTGGAAATCCGTGCAGTGCATCTCTCTTGTCGAAACGTGCAGTGTCAGCAGCTGGTGATCCGAAACTTGGGCTGCATCCTGGAAACCCCGGCGCTGGGAGAGGGAAGCGGGAGCGTTGCGAAGGGTCTGGGCATCGCTCTCCTAAGGCAAAATGCAGCACCTTTGGGAAGTGCTACAGGCCCGGGACTGTGCAGGCAGGATGAGAATGAGCCGTGGCAGTGGGGCTTGTGCTGCTGGATCCACTTGCAGCATCCTCGGCCATCGCATGGACTGTGCAACTGCAACCCCCCTGTGTCTGCACCTTTTGCGTGTGCAGCAGAGGAAAGTGGGAATTTTCTGGCGGAGTTTCTTTTCTTCAGGGAAATTCCAGTCAGCTGAAATCGAAGTGTTAGCAGAGAAGCCCTCCTGGGCTCCAGAGGTGGAGGGGAAAGGGAATTGCACAGAGTAGTAGTCAGGGCTTGAGGCAGTGGAGGGAGCCAAGTTCAATCCCCTGCACTGAGCCAGGCAGGACAGGACCTCTTGCCTTGGGAACTATCCCAGTTCCAGTGTGACTCTGGGGCTTCCCACCTTTTATTGACAAATTCTGTTTTTTTACCAACCAAGAAGAGGAAAAAATTGAGCAGTGCCCCCAGCCTTTCCCTTCGGTTGGTGTGAAGTGCAGCTGGTTCTGCAGTTCTTGCCCCAAGCTGCAATGAGCAGGGCTCATTTCCACCATCAAGGGGTGAATAACTTATGCCCTGTGGCAGTGACGGTGATTTTCCTGGGATAAGGCAGGGAAGATTTTGCAAAGGCAGCTCCCTTGCTTGCTTGTGGGATTATGTGAGTGTACTTTGACAGACTCAGTGGGAATGGAAGCAGGCATGGACCAGAGCAGACCCAAAATGACCCTCACCAGGATGTGGTGTACATCAGTATCTGGGATACCATGGGCAGGAGCCGTGGGGCGTCTCTGCACCGTGTCTCTGCGGCCATTTCCACATCAGGTCCCCTCCACCAAGCCTGGCAGAGGGATGGAGCCTTTGTCCCCCGGCCGTGTGCTATTTACTGCTTGCTCTGCATCCTCACCGCAGGGCACAGAGATGCGAGGCCATATGAGACCATGGTGATGAACATCTAGCCTGACCTACTTACAGCTCGGGCCCTGGGACTTTCTGGAATTCATCCTCTTGGAAATGCAACGTATAATTTTAGGGCAGTAGAAATCTGTGCTGGATGGAGATGTTGTCCCAGTCTCTGCAGGGTCCGTGACGCCAGAATTGCTTTGACTGCCTCTGAGCGTGCTTGCCACTGCATATCAATGCACTGGCTCCATTAACAACTCAAATTGCCACTGATATGCTTCTCATTATATTTCAGGCCTTACGCATCATTATTTCATTTACAAGACGGTATTTGTTTTCCCTTCCCTTAATTCATGTCCCCAAAAAATCTCATTAAAATGTTGTCGCTCGCTGCAATCGAGAGCAAATCGCAGCTTAATCCAACCTGCCAGGGAAGCCAATCGCCCCGTAAAAATCTCCTTGAAGTCTCCACGCAGGGGCGGGCGGAGGGGGGAGAATCATAAAAAGACATCGAATTAGGAGGTGCTGAGGCTCGTTTGAGAGGGGGCTGTGGATGCTGACAGGATAGTAATGCAAATCCCCTTTGAAGTAGCCAAAGAATCAACCTAAATGGCTTAATGGGAGGACAGAGAAGCAATGGCTTTTGTTTTTTCCCTAATTCGATTCAATTTATTTTTATACGACATCTTCATAGAGAACATCTCACGGCTGCTTCATCCAGAAGAGAAATAATACAGAAAGGCCATGCTGGCAGAAGTGCTCACCAGCACAGGCAGCTCTGCGGGAAGGAGTGTGAGTGCTGGCCTTGAGGATTTGATTTCCCAACTCATCAGGAAATCACATGCCTATTTTTTCCTCTTTTTTCCTTCTTTCCCCCCAATTTCAATATTGCTAATTTCCCCAGGCTTTCCTCAAACCATCTCTGTAATACACCGAGGCAGATTCTAATCTCACACTGCTTTTACAGCACTGTAACTCTGATCTCACACTGGTTTTACACTGGTGCTGTTCCACTTATTTCAACTGAGTAAATTCCTGATTTATGTTCGTGTAAATAAACGACAGCAGAAATAGGCCCACGGTATTCCCTGGAGCGATGCCTGGCTCACGCCAGGGTGAGGAAGAGGAAGGTCAGGTCCCTTGCAATGCAAATGGTGTAGAAAAATGGTCGTGAAATCAGACCCAGACTCTTACTTTCAAATTTACTTTTGCTTTCTTTTACGAAACGTGCTGTATTGTCAACGTTACAGATGCACAGGAGGAGATCGGCCGGGAGGGGAAGCCGGGACACGTGGCACTGGTGTTGATGGAGAGGATGGGTTGCAGCCCCGTTCCCCTTGACTATTTTGGTGAAAATCAGTCTGCACCCCTTCCTTGCTCCGGTTTCTTTATCCCAGTTGCACAGAAACCTCTTCTTTCCTCCTCGGACCTGGTTCTATCAGCCACGAGTCTGGTGCTTTGGATTAAATTGAAATGTGTGTCTCCTGTTTGCTTTAAAATATTAAAATGTAATCCTGGGGAATGAAATCCCCGAGGCCAGCGGTGTGCCAGGGCAGCCTGCAGCACGGCCTCTCCCCCTCGTCACCACGCAGGGCTCTGCTCGGAGCCAGAGCTGAGAACACAGGCAGGTTCCTTTGCAAAGACCCGCTAACGTAATGCTAATTAATTTATTTTTTAAGGCTGCACACAAGGGGGTTGATCAATGCATTGCCCTGCGGTCTGGTTTGTTTGGAGCATATATCATTTCCTTGATTTATTCTCTGTGATGTGAAAGGATGTAACTAGCAGCTTGATACCTGCTCCAGGGCTGCTCCCTTCCCCTTGACACAAGCAGATGCAGCATTCCCAGTTAACTCCTGAGCTCTTTATGCAACACCTGATCCCAGTTAGATGGCTCCCATTAAAAGCAGCTCCCCTGGCTGCGAGGCAGTGATGCTGAATTGGCACCAGGTACCGGTGCTGGGTGTGATCTGTGCTCTTGAATCTCTCCCACAGCACCCACTGGGTTGAGACCAGGATTGCCATGGCCCAAGGATCCTGCCAAGCTGGCCTGCCCACCCAGGCAAGTTTCATCCTCACTTGGTTCTGCTACTGGAGGAAAAGCAGGGACTGCTGTAATTAATGGCTGGCAGCTACTGATTTACCATGGGTTGGAGGGGTTTTTCTCTCTTGTTTGCTTTTGGAAGAAGCTGGGACAAAGACAGAGGGAGATGGCAGCCTGGTGGGAAGGGGACCTTTGCTTCTGTGGCAGTGATGGAAGGATGTTGTCTTTGCTCAGATGTGGGTCTGGTTCTGTGAGTGGAGGTCTCTCTGCTCCCACCAGTCTCTGCACAGCGCCCTAAGGAGCCTTGTGCTGCAGTGCAAAGCCACCGGCCTTTTGTGGAGGTGTGTGAAGGCCAAACAGTAAATAACTTGGTGCCAGTGGTGTCACCCCCAGCTCTCAGCTCTTCTGTGCTCTAGCCCAGGTAGGCCCTTGCTGGTGCACGTGGAAGGTGAAAGATGCATTCAGTTCCAGCCATCTTCCCCCTGCTGTGAACTGGTACAGGGAAGGGACTGATGCTGCAGTTCTCCAGGAGACCCCTGGCTGGGGCAGCTGTTGGGAACTAGTGGAAGGAAGAGGACCTCTGTGCCCCGACTCCCCTTTCTGTATGCCAGAGTCCCCCTTGGGAAGCCTCCTGAACATAAGTCAGGGTGGTTGTGATGGTTTTTTATAGGGCTGAGCTGATTTATGCTGGCTGAGGACTCTTTGCTGTTGTGAAGGAGGGACAAATCTTGTCCAGTCTGCTGAATATGTGTCACTGCCTTGGCGTCGGGAGCTCCTGGGCTTCGAGAATCTGATTTACTGCTGAAGCGGTGGTTTCTCAGAGGCATGGTTGCCATTTCTTTGTTTTTTGATGGGTCTATTGTCTAACAGTTTTACCTTTCCCCCTCATAAGTCTAGTGTTCTATGCTACCCCTTAACAGAGCTTTTTAGCCAGGCAGTTGTGGGAAGGAGATGCTCTAAAGCACCCTTAAATAATTTAAACGAGTGTATGGAAGCAAGAGTGGAGAATGGTGGTTTTTTGTTTTTTGGTTTTTATTTTTGTAATTTAATGAGCAAAAATGGTAAAGCTTACATGGATGGCTGTTAGTAGATGCCGTTGTCAGTTCTTTTGATCTTTCCTCATCCTGAAGGAAATACTGGTCCTCTGCGTTTTTAGTATTGCAGTGTCTGCATTGCCATAACGATTGGATGTTGACTTGTTCATGCACTAAAATTTATTGATGAGGAAGTACTGGGGATTTTTTTTCTCCTCTTTCCCCATTCTGTGACATTGTCTGTTAAGATTCAGTGTACAGTAAATAATGAATACTGTTATTACATTATAGGAACAGTGATGGTGATGAACTTGTATGCTAGTAAGGGTTCCCATTTTTCTCAATGTGAGGTTTTTATAGTCTTAGTCCCATTCTCTGTACCAAATAGTAACTTGGGGAGAAAAGAGGGAAGGTAGTCCACAAAATAGAAGTGAAGCTTAATCAGAGAGGCCTGCTGCTTGATGGTAAGGTGCTGATCATGCTTTGCTATGTCAGGGAAAAAAAACAAACACACAAACCAAAACCAAAAAACCACTAAAGCTAGGAGCAATTATGTTTTTAGTAAAGTATTTTAGAGTTTTGAACAGTTCTTTACATCATAGAGTGCTGCTTGATGAGTCCTGTAAAAGCACCTCAGCTGATCGTTTTTCCTAAAATAGTATACTAATAGATATCATCTTATTTGCTGTTTAGATGATCTGTAACATCAGTTTTCCTAGAAACAAAAGGGAAGAAAATGCATGCATTTTTATATTTCTACAAGAAACAGTGCCATGATGGCTCCTGGACTTGTAGACTATAATGCCAAATTGGCTGTGGAATCACATTTCTCAGTAAAGCTTATGTAAACAGGGAAAATGTTCACAGCTTTGTTATTTTGCAGCAGCAGAAAGAAGGAGTCAGGTGAAGTTCAGCTCGGTTTTGTTGTCTGCTGCTTGGGAGTGGTAGTAGGGAGGGGAGCTGCAGGTACTTCTAGAAGAGACGTTGATGATGAACTTTAAAATGATGCTGTATAACTGTCAAGAGTCCTTAGGAATAAAGTATGAAGAGGAACACCTTTTTTCCCCAGGGACTGAGTGGTTTGGGAAATAACACCTTCAATAGGTAGCTTCTGCTAAAGTAAGCAAAGCCTACCCTAGAGTCTTGTAGGGGTAAGAAATGATATTGCAGGATTTCCACCATGTCTCTGTTTGATCTGTCCTGAGCACCTGCTATTGATGTTCTTGTTCCTGATCTACAGGTGTGTACTCTCAGCTCTCTCCATCCTTGAGGCCACTAGTTTTTGTGGGTTTTTTTAATCTGACTAGGAAACTTCCATCATTATTTTTTTTTAATTTAAAACTTGTTGTGAGACAGATTACAGTAAGGACTGCTGCATCTGAATAACTGTATAACTTATGTGTTTAGCATCTTCATTTCACCTGTAACAGTATACACGAATTCTGAGTCTTTGGGTTTCCTTTGTGTGTGGAATGTGATCAGTTGCAAGGTTGCAGGAAAGTTTTAAAGCATTTGCTGAGGTTTTATGTTTGATGCTTATTTCCTAATTTTGCATCCCCTAATACAAATAGAGACTATACTGTTTCATTTTTTATTTCAAATTATAATTTGCCTTTTTTAAAATGCTATATCAGTGATCAACTTAGTTTGCAGGAGAACCTTCTTTTCACGAAAACCACTTAACACTGTTCTGTATTCCATTTTGCCTAAAACTCAGTGTGGATTACCTTTGACCGAAAGCGTATGACAAGGATTCTGGTTCTTGTTACTTTCCTGCTGCTTCCGGTGCTGCCTCAGGAGCTTTGCCTGCTAGTTATAAACAATGTTGATGTCTACCATATGTTTTGGTAGAAAATGAGTCATTCCTGGTGTCCCACTCAACTCCAATGTCTAGGTTACAAGTTTGTGAATATATAGTGAACATGTTGATGTCATGTAGCTTTGTAATAAACCCTTGTTTTTGTCTACCAAGGAAATAAAGTTTTAGATTAACATCTAAAATGATGGTTAAGTATTTTTTTTAATTTAAATTTGCAGACTCCAGATCTGAGACTTGTATCCCTAATGGACAGTGTTGCATTCCAGTACCAATGGTAGGTAAGATCAATCTCTTCAAAAAATAAAATCTTTTAAGATTTTCTTGCAATATATGTGTTTCTTATGAAGCTTTATCACTGAAGAACACATTTCACAGAGCATTACCTTTGTAGTTGGTTTAGCACAAACATATTTAGGCTGCTGTAACTTATGCTTTCTATAACTTAACCTATCTACTTTATTAAATTTTCTGATAAAAAAAAAGAGTGCTATAACATAATCAAAGCTTCTGATACTAAAGTTGTATTACATAATTTGGCTTAGATATTATAAAGTGGTGCAGCTTATGTTACGGTGTCTCATCTAGTGTTAGTGGTTGCAAATATATTAGAGGATGGTTAAGCATAAGACTGGAGATAATGTGAATTCTGATTTAAAGAGGGAGCTGTGGTTGTGGGTGAGAGTAAGGAAAGAAGTTTTAAAAGCATTGGGGTAGGTTGTTGCTGCTCTGATGGTGTTGATAAGCTTGTGCAAAGAAAAGGCATGAGATACTTGAGCACAGCAAATAGAGATATGTACTGGCAAAGCTTTTTACTTTGTAGACTAAATGAGAGTGAGAGGTTTTTTTGAAGTAAGGCTATCCTTACAGCAGGCTCTAAACTTGACAAGGAAGCAAGTGAAAATCAATATGGAGTGTTGTTTTCCTGTTTCTAGGTGAGAAGATGAGCTTCTTCATTTTGGACAAGCTGAAGTTTGGAACGCTGGGACATAAAGAACCATTAAGAAGGAAATTACAGTAGTTGAGAGGAGATGAAGGTATGATTTAGGGCTTCACAGAATTACTGTTTCAAGGGAGGTAGATGTAGTAGGCATGTGAAAATTCAGAGACAACCTAAATTCACATGGTGTTGGCAGAGTTGAATTTGAGATATGTTCTTAGACAGGTATTTTGAAGGATAAATGTTGACCAGACCAAGTTAGGCTAAAAAAAGAAAAGGTGTTGGAAGAATAAGATGAAAGAATTTGATGTTGACTTATGTTTTGGTCACTAAATGATATATGTGGCTGAACTTTAGAAAATAAATGTCTCTCCTTGAGGAAAAAGGTCAGGATGGACACATTATGTACAGATGAAAGCTACCATGGCTCATCTGCTTTTTGGTGTTGGTAAAAGTGGTGATTTCTTTCTAATTGATGTACCCTCAATGTGGGTTGTCTGTTTTTTCTGTGCTAGCATAGTGCTTGAGAATTCTTTCATGTCATATGCCCATTTGGCCCTAGAAAGTAGTATCAGTGGAAAATAAGAGTGTTACATTTATGCAAGATGGTCCAAGTAGCAGTTTGGAGAGCTTGATTTTTACATGCTTTGAAGCATGTGCCCTTTTATTTCTTTATGATACTGGAATGCTTGTTTCGAGGAGGTGGGAGAGGTGTCGTAGTTACTGCATGCAGGTGGTTGCTGTGGCCAATAAAATTTGTGGTTTGCAGCTGAACTGCTCAGCAGTACAAAAACTGAAGACATCTGTGCAATTTAAGGAAATATTTATTTCTCTTGCACACAGTAATTCACGGGCAGCATGGATAAGTCTTTTTTATTTTGTATAACAATGACCACTGAAATATTTTGAAACTTAAAAATATGAATGAATAAGTTATTTATGTACTAGATCTGGCATAGTTCAATATCCTCTACTTTCATGTTTGGTTAAGATAAGCAAAGTTCTCAAATTACTTATTTTTTTCCCTGTGAGAGGATTTGAATTATTATCATTTTGTCTGTGTGGTGTGTTCTAGAGTGAGGCAGGGGGAAACCACTACCATAAATCTTTCTTTAAAAAAAGCCAGAGGAAATTGTTAAGGCTATTTGAAGTTCTATGTGAAATCTTACTCTTGAGATGAGAGCTTTTGGGGCAGATACCAAATCCAAGGTTTTAGAGATGTGTAAACAGTCTTTTTATTAGCCTCTCATTTGTTTTCCTCTTGTTTTGGGTCAGTTTTCTCCACCTAAAAAGGTTGACTGCTTTTGTGTCTACACACCCCACCCTACTTTTCCTCTCAATCCTTTTGCCCTTTCACATCCCCTGCCACTCCAGATGGCTTTCGGGTTTGCATTTCTTTTTGTGCTTTTCTTTCTTTATGCTTCCATTCAGTTGTAACGTCACTATACTGAGCTGAGAAGTGACTCCTGAGGGCCTGAGCCACATGCACTTGTAACCAATGCCAAGTATGTGTATTGTTATGAAGTTGTAGATTGTATTCTTATATAAATATTATAGAAGGAACAAGAAGTTCTAATCTTTCACCCCAGAGGAAAGTTACTTTTTGCTGCAGATGGCCAACAGTTGTACTCATCAGTGCAGCTGTTTGTCTTTGGACTTTTGTCGTTACTCGGCTGCTTACGGTCTGAATTTGTCCAGTATTATTCCTCCACTGTCATAGTTATTTGGAGTACTGAAGGTGTTACAAACTGGTTTTGAACAGTTCCTTAATAAACCGGTGATTCTCCAGCTCATTCTTGCAAGCTTTTTTTGACTTTTTCTGTGTGTTTTCTATTGTTTGGGGTTTTTCTTTGTTGGGTTTGTTTGTTTGCTTGTTTTCCTTTTTTTTTCCCTTTCCTTCTCTTCAGTAGAGGGAACTAGAAGAGAAGTAATGTAATATTATTTTACTATTCATTGATTATTTTTCTCCCCCCCCCCCCAAGCTGTGACTCCAGAACTGTTTCCATTAGAGATTTTAGAATGTGGGATTTCTGTCTTATTTCCACATGACTTCTGATTATGTAAAATTTTAAGGTGTTAACCTGAGATGTGTTGTTTTGTTTTTTTGAATGGGATTAGGGAATTGTGATGAGGAGGGGAAAATGCCTGTGCTGTGCTTTGAACATAGCATTTCAGTTGGCCTGGACTATTGCTATGTAGAAAGTGATGGAAGAAGCAACTTCCCAGATGGCATCATTTTGCATATTCTGTGGTCACTTGATACTGTGAAGTGCATTGGGACTATACCAGATCAATGTAACTTCTAGTATTTTTGGCTGCCTGTTGCAAGGGAGGGTATATGGTAGATCAGAGTTTTCTGTTGCCTATGAGAAAGTCATAGGGTAAACATGGTGTATGTCTCTGGAAGCACGTCAGAAAAGGAAATACGGAGATGCATCTAAAACCTGTCACTTTCTCTATAATTCTAGGTTAAAAAAGCCTGACAACCTCTGTAATTTAACATATACCTCGTGTGTTTGGCTTGGCTTGAGGCTGGAAAAGGTAGAAAACTCTAGCAAGCTATCATTTTGTGTGTCGTGTTGTAGCATTATTAGGAATCAGCATGTGGTTCTTTTTCTGGGAGTGAGACTGCTGTCTGTGGACACAGCCTCTGAACCCAGAGAAATTCTATTCTTTGAAAAAGTGGCCCTGTATGAAAAGACTGAGGTATTGGTGATGTTTCACAGCTGTATAGTTAGATGTTATTGTGCATCTCCAGTTATTTCTGTGCACAGTACTCCTCCTCCTTTCCCTCTTGACACTTGCTCTAAGCCTGAGGAAAAGCTCTGCTATTCTGTAAAATGAATAGTTGTCTGAGATCAAAGTTAAAATATCCAAAGACAATTTCTTTTTCTTCTTGGATGGTATAACCTCTCTTATTCATTTGTTCTCCATTTTCTGGTTCACTATTCATTATATTGCTCGTCACTGCTTTTTGCCAGTCAGCTTTTATTTCACTTTCCACAATGTTGAGGGGGGTGAAAAAGGGTGGGAAAGGAATATGGAAGATGGGTTAAACAGAGGAAGCAGTTAACAGAGAGCTTATCTAAATCTATTATTAGGTAGTTAGAAGACAAAGTAAAGAAGGTAAGACTTAAACCTCAGGTGAAAATGGGATGGAAGAAATGGAGTTTTTCCAAGCTTAAATTTGTTACGGCTGTTACAGCATGCCTTTGGATCATGACCTAGAAAACTGTTAATCCTTGGTTTAGCCAAATATAAAGAATATTTTTGATCTGTCCTTTAATCTGCTATCAAAAGTTTCTGCGAGTACTGTGTGCATGTAGTGGTAAAGACATTGTATGGTTGCATTTTGCTTTAAAATTAAGCTTATATATTGATGAAGTCTACTGAGCCTATGGGGTTTATTTTTTTAATCTTTTAGTATGAATTAACAGGTTATGAAAAAGCAGGAATATTTTTTGTGTACAATTTCAAAATCAGGTCTAATGCAAAACTTACGTAAGCCCTTTTTTATGGATAATTTTTACAGATAGTCAAGAAGAAAATAAAAGGAACAAAATGGTCAAAAAGGAAAATAAATTGGTCTTCCCAGAATATGTGCTGTTGTCTTTTCACCTGAGGCCTTAAAGGGCTCTAATGTTAAAAATGTATTAATGCAGCTCATAATGTGTTAGTGAAAACCAAACATTGCATTGGAGTACTTAAGCTGATGTTCATCAGGTCGTGTTGTTATTTTGAAACTATCTAGCTGAGTAACCCAATTCCATGTGCTCTGTAATTGAAGACAGCATTGACTAATGAATGCTTAAAGCTTTTTTTCTACATTTTGGGCAGGTTTCATGTGTTTCTCAAATTATCCTGGGTTATCAGCCCTGGAGACACCTTGATTTGTGTTATCTCTATGCCATTTAGCTGTAGGAGAGATGACATCCTTTAATATATGTTTAAAGGAAGGTGAAATAATACTCTGTTAGGTAATTGTGATACTCGGTTTTCTCCCTCTCTTTTGCACATGGATTTTATTTCTTGTGTTGGACAGATGAACTTATTTTAAGGTGATTCAGGGAAAGCGTGGGGTAATGCTTTGTGAGTTGGAGTTAGCATCTGAAAAAAACTTCCATACTGGCTTCAGGGACCAAAGCAGCTAATTGCAAAAGTCTGCAATTCAGAAGTTGATTTTAAAAGAAAAAGAAAGCATTTCATCCTATATGATTGAGGCTTTACTTTGTCATGTGTGATTTATCTCCCCCCCAAACCCCCCCCTTCCTTCCTTCTCCCTCCCAGTATTTCAGAATGTCTGTTGTTGTTTGTGCTATTGTTTGTGCCTGGACTTGCAAGCTGCTATCATTTTGAATGTAGCTGCCCATCTGCTGCTTAGTTATTTATAGGCAGATCTGTGGAGTTCCTTCTAATCTCTCAAGTCTTCAAAAGCATTAATGAATTAAACATCACAATGCTCTTGTAAAAGGGACTTAAATGGAGGGACTGAATGAAGACTAAAAGGGATAAATGACTTGCTGAAAACCATATGTATATTTCATAGCAGAAAAAGTTATTTTTTTCATGACTTAGTCCTGTGCTTAACAGATGAATTATGTTTTCTTGCTTGATACATGATGAGGGAGTGAAGAAAGTACTTATTCTTTGAAACTTTCAGTAGATCCTTGTGAGCACACTAACCCACTCAAAGACCTTTCACCATGTACTGAGTGTTATTAAATGTTTCAGGTCCGTTGAATTTGAGTAAACACGTTTATATTAAATCTCACTGAGCCTGAGTTAATTTTGATTATTAACATTTTTGACCAGTGATTCCCACTGGTTTGCTTAGAAAGGAAACACCTGTTACTTGAAGGGCAGCTTCTCCAACATCTTCAGGGCATCTTACTTCTAGTTATATACTCAGTGCAAGTCTGTCAACTTCTCCCTCTGCTCTCTAACAGACTCTAAAAATGGTTTTATACAGTGTCTAGACATTTATTATTATTACACGAGACTGAAATTGTGTAGCAGAAAATTCAGGTGGTATTCTTCATTCATCAGAAATTATGCACTTTTGTAGTGAATTACCAGTAGTGCATATTGTGTATGAGTTTTGGAGCTTTTTAGTTTAGTTTTGGTTTGTTTGTTTGCTTTTTAATAAGAACTTCTACAATTTTAAACTGTGTTGAGTAATGTAATTTACAGTCTTTCAAGAGCCTAGAAATGATAGGGGATGCAGCCCACCAGGTCATGATTTGGTTTCACATTGAAGTGCAGACTGAAATATTGTTTCCATTTTAACTGTTATGTAATTTTTTTTTTTTAAAAATTATTTTTACTACTTGTTTACTTTCTCCCCATGCTCCCTCTGATATATACTTTTTTCATTTAAATTTGTATTTAAGAGAATTTTCTCCAAGTAGCATTAGTTCCTGCTTGGTGAGGGTTTGGAAGTGTTTTTTACTTCATTGGAACAACTTGCAATATTTAGGCTTTAAATACAAATACTATGTGGACTTAGTCTTGCCACTTTTCTGTGGAAATTTTCAAAAGAATGAATACATTGTTGCAGATTAACACTGCTCTATCGAATTTAAAGACCTGAAAGCCTAGGTTATTCTAAACATTTCTGTGAAGTTCTTCAGTGCAATTCTTGTGTAGTTAACATCTTTTCTGTATGCAAGTTTTATAGTTTGGCATATGATATTGTAATTGGCAATGTGGATTGCAGGTGGGCATGCAGCACTTGAGATTGTTACTGAAAATTCAGTAAACATTTAACCTGTTGTTTCATATCTGTAAAGTATTATGTCTTTTTGTTTTGGAAATAGTAAAATTCAGCTTCTTGAAGTTTTTCACTTGGCTTAAGTGAAATTTTTTTTCTTCAGTGCGTCTGCACTTTCTTCTGTGGCTTTTTTCTGTTTAATGAGTCCATCTGCTTTGTTTTTTTAATTGATGAATAGACACTGGGTCTTGCTCTTTCATCTAAATAGTGGTATGACATTGAGCAACACATTCTTTCCTCATTCCAAATTGAGAGCTTTATGGACAGTGCCTGTCATTTTGTCTTCCTCTAAAGTTAAAAAGACTAGATTTTATTTGTAGGTTTAAATATGCTTATCTGCTGTTTAGCATGTACCTTTTTAAGATAAGTTTGATAGCTCTTAGGGAGAAGTAGATTATATCTCTTGAAATTGTTTCACAATCCAATATTAAAAAAAGACATTCAGTTTAATTCATCCTCAGATTCTCTGGTGTGTGAAAGATAGAGAAGGATGTTAAACTTTATTTTTAAACCTGAAGTTTGTTTGTTTGTTTGTTTTTCTGGTGTGTTTTAATAACCTGCTCTGGTGAGAGTTTTCTTCTAGGTGGAGGGTATGGAAGCCCTCACAGAAGAGAGCTAACAGAAAAATTCAGTAGTTCCTGGAACAAAGGCCAGGTGTTTGAAATTATCGGCCATTGTTCTAATTGTTCTGACTCACCTCCTTCCACTCTGAATGGACAGAATGCTTCCTGTGGTTCCAGGAAATGCTGAACAAAAGAACTATTTTGATCCATGGACCATGCCACTACTTCAGCTGAAAGCCAAGAAGTTCTTTCCTATTAGACAAATTGATCTTTTCACAACAGTAAAGAAACATGCTACCTAGAGTCAGTAGTTTGATGCAAACTTCTGTTCATGTGTGGAAAGTAGGGAGATAATTAAGTCTGTGTGTAGGCTTAGGCTTTCTTTATTGATTGTAATAGAGGCATTTGTAATAATTTTGAAATGCAGCTTGGGGAGGAGCAGGGAAGATCTGTGTTCCACATCTTAAGAAAAAGAGTACTACCAAAGTTGAATAGCTTACACAGGGTTGTTAGAGCATGGCATTTGAGGGATAAAAATGACTACCTGAGTCATTCTTGAATTTTGTGTTTTATGCAACTAATAACCTACAAATTTTTGTCTGAAGCATACAGGAAGCTTCAAGAGGATGCTTGAGTAATTGTTTAAAGTGTAAGCTGTCTTGGGACTCAGTTTCTTGAAAGAACTGAAATTTGTTTCTGTGGGAAACCTGTATTTTATATAATTGACAGAAATGACACTTTAATATAGAGATTTTGGGATATGGGGTGGCAATAAGCATTGTGAAGCACTGTGCATTGGAACAGGGAGGGACAGTAAAGTTGTTGAAACATTATTTCTGTTTCATAATAAAAATTCTGCATGTTTTTTATTTGTAATGAAGCTCATTGTTTTAACAAGAAAAGGAATGACTATTCTATTATACCTCAGGCTCTCTATTTGCAGTTCTGTTTTGTTTTGTTTTGTTTTTTCCTATTTGTTTATTTGTTTTGTTTTGTTTCTTCATTCTCCTAGATCTGGTATAGTTTTTATTCTGATAACTTCTCCACCAGTAAAAAAAAAAGTTCTTTTTGTGTGTGTGAATGCTGAAGTATCCAGATGGAGAGCTCCTGGTTGCAGTCTGAAGCCCTCTGCCTGGAATTAAAGAAAAAAAAAAAATTTTTTTTTTAATCTTTTATTTTGACTGGATACTGGAGCATATCTTGAATTGTGTATTTCTGTGCAGAATTAGGTATATTTTATGGATTGATTGATGTGTGCAATTATGAACTCAGGCTTACTGGAAGATGCCAGTTGCTACTTTGTGTTAAGCTGATAGAGGAGGTTGCAGTTCAAGCATCCTGTTTGTCAGTGAAACACAGAAGCTTAATCACAATGTTCATTACACAATAAAAAAAGAGATGAGGGTAAGAAAGGAGCCAAAAGATAAAAGGAGTAGAAGCATTTTCAGCTGTTGGACATACTTATTCCGACTGTTGGATGTTTTTCTTTAATTGAAGACCTACTAATGGCAGGGTAATGGAGTGTCCTGACATAAATGCATCAAAATGTGTTTAAATATTCCTGGTAATATGAGACATATTATGTAAAAGTGTAATTTTATTTACACTTATTTTACATCTGAATGATAAAGCAGAGAGATGATCTACCTGTGAATTAATTGTAGTTTAATGGGCTTAGAAAATAGTACTTTTATCTGTGCCCTTGGTTGAGATTCTGATTTTATTATTTTTTTATGGTGATGAGGAAAAAAATAATTAAATATTTATATGGAAAACTGCATATGATAAAACTTGGGGGTTTTTTCTTCTGTTTTTACAGTACTCTGGATTTCAGTTACAATGTTCTGTGATTCCTTCAGAAAAATATAAAAATGTTTTGGCCAGTGCTTATTCTAGTGAAATGTTGTAATTGGTTTCCCATGCTTGACAACTGTAACTTCTTGTGTTTCAGAGCTGTGATAATTATCTGAAATAGAATGGAAGCTTCAGTAATACTACCCATTCTGAAGAAAAAATTGGCTTTTCTTTCAGGTATGATTTGCATTTTCTCCAACTGGTCCCTCCCTGCATAATTTGGATGGAATTTTTAGGTTGGTTACTTGTATTTGCTGGATGTATTTCAGAGAAATATTTTGTTGGTTAGTGCTTTGTCATATTTCAAAAGGACCTCTGAAGCTATTAATCTAGTAGCTAAGCTATTGCTGTTGGCATTCAACACTTGTTTTTGCTGTAACCTGTAACTTAACCCACAATGTTGATGTCATGAAGTTTCAGTCCTAATATGAAAGAATGATGACTTAGGAGACATCCAAGAATAATCCTTTCTGTTGCATTTTTGTTTGTTTTCTTTTAGTGTGGTTTTAGAAATATTTTCAGGATTTTATTTAGAATATGTTTCCTTCCTTTCCTCTCCTGTCTTTTCTCCAGCAAAGAAATGGGTGGAAGCAGAATTAGCCATACATTGCAGCATTTTGATTATTGCCAAGTAGTTAATTCAGGGAAGGCTGGAATTACTGTTATATTTATTAAAATTTCTTGGATCTTTGGTTGAAGGTAACTATCTCCTCCCCATGCCAGAGAAAAATAAAAGGGAGTACTTAAAATGATAAATGGCATTCTCATGCTGATTTCACTGCTGTCATAGATAGCGGTGTTCTTAGTGTTGGATTGCCTATTCTAGGGTGGGTAGATAACTTGCAGAACACTTTCTCAACTTCACAAATTGACAAGTGTTGCCATAAAATAAACAAAAACAGAAGAATATTTATTTAGTCTAGTTTAGCTTGTCCTCATCACTTGAGAAGAGAAACCTGTTTCTTTTGTTAATAGAACTCATTTGGAGCCAGCAGTGTGCCTGGGTGGCCAAGAAGGCCAATGGCATCCTCGCCTGTAGCAGAAATAGTGTGGCCAGCAGAAGAGGCGAAGTGGTTGTACCCCTGTACTTGGCACTGGTGAGGCCACACCTCAAGTACTGTGTTCAGCTCTGGGCCCCTCACCAGAAGAAAGAGACTGAGTTGCTGGGGGGAGTTCAGAGCAGGGCAGCCAAGTTGGTGAAGGGTCTGAAGAACAAGTGCTATGAGGAGAGTCTGCGGGAATTTGGATTGTTTAGTTTAGACAAGAGGAAGCTGAGGGGAGACCTTATAGCACTCTCTACAGCTACCTGAAAGGAGACTGGAGTGAGGTGGATGTGGCCTCTTATCACAAGTAAATAACAACAGGACTAGAGCAAATGGCCTGAAGTTGCATCAGAGGAAGGTTTAGACTGGATATTGGGGAGAATTTCTTTACTGGAAGAGTAGTCAAGTGCTGGAACAGGCTGCATAGGGAGGTGGTGGAGTTGGCATCCCTGGAGGTATTCAAAAAACATGTAGATGAGGCATTTCAGGATATGCTCTAGTGGGATGATGAGATGTTTTTTGCTGTTGTTGTTTTGTTTTCTTGTTTATTTTGGTATTTTATTATTTTCTTTCTATTGACTCTTGGACATGGTAATCTTAGAGGTCTTTTTCAACTACTACAGTTCTGTGTGTGGTTTGCTTTGAATTTGCCCACTGCCCCCAGCAATTGCAAATCAAACAATTCCTGTTTAAAAACAAACAAACCAACCCCCAAAACTCAATTTGCATTAAAGCCTGTAATAGCAGACAGTTTCTTGTAACAGCGGTTGCATAGTATGTTGGTTGTTCAGCGTTATACTGCAAGGGCAGGTTCTCATTAACTAGAGTGCATTTTCAATTCACTATTAAAGCTTTGAGTGATCAATTTTGAAATAGAGATCTTCTTAGTGGAAAGTAATTTACTGAATGTCAATTTAAATGGTAGGAACCCTTTTGAACATACATATTTCTAAGTAGGCTTTACCATTTGGTAAAAATTCATGCAGTAATTATTTTAAGTGTTTGTCAGTGTAAGTAAAGGAACCTAACCTAGAAATCAGTTCATCATGTTTCTTTTAAAGCAATTATTTCAAATAGTTTCATAAATGAAAACATTATTAATGACTTATAAACAAATAATCAGAAAAACCATATTTTAGATAAATGTTCTTCAGTGTTTATATGTTTAAGTCTTGTCAATTTTAGGTTAAATTGGTACAAATAATGTTGGTCCTGCCTTCTTTTTCTGGAACCAAACCAGGGTGGTTTATAATGGAGCAGTATGTCCTCAGATTTGGAATTCCTGATTGTGTAGCTTCTGTGTTGGTAGGTCATTACAAATAGCAGGGGAAAAAAGGCAAGCTACTGACTCAGCAAAAGAACTGAACCACCACTTTAGCGTGAAATGAATGTTGTGTTTCTTGGGTGGTTTTTGGTGATGCTGTTGTTGCTTTTCTGAAATGTATTTTCAGCTTATAAACTCTACAACCTCTTCTGAGTTACAACACACATGAAGTTAATTTCCCTTGATTTTATTTTTCAGGTTTAATTCTAAGCCTAAATATTTAGATAGTCTGAGTGTAGTGCTTTTCTGTAAAACAAGGAGGTGTTGTTTGCCATGTCAAAAATCACAATGTGATTGAGTTTGTCACTAACATTACATTCTAAAGGTAGTGTTAAATATTTATATAATCTTTAAAAAGGAGTTAAAAATAGTACAAGCAAGATCAACTTGCTTTACTGTTTAAATAATTGTATAGTGTGTTTGTATCAGAAGTGTTAAGACTACATCCATGATAGTTATCACTTCTTAACTGGTAATTTTAGGCAGTATTTCTCTAAAGCCCCATTCCTTTTTTTCAGTGTTTCCTTTTGAAAATGTAGTTACGAGTTAAAATGGTTCTGGGATGGATAAAAATTCACCAGTTGTCTTTTATGTAAATAAGTGACCATCATTTTTCACTGAGCAAAATAATCAGTGAAAACTCCTGCTTTGTTCTCTTTTTGTGCTGTGGCAGGTTGGCAGAATATTTGTCAGATCTGTGTATACTTCAGTGCAAGAAAGCTGCACAAAAATCCCAGTGCAGGCAGAATACAGATGTTTGAATCTTTTCTAGTAGCGTTTATAAGCTAGGGTGAAAACCTGTCAGTTGTTAACACAAGTTGAGTTGTCATGAGAATGAATAATTCAGATAATTATTGCAAACTTTTTTTGTGAAATGTCAAGAGTTTATAGCTTTTGAGTTAGGTTTGTGGTTTTTCTTTTTTTTTTTTTATCAGTTTAACAAATGCTGATTAAAGCCAGCTATAAAAGTGAGAATTTCTGTGTGTCTAGAATCTTGCACGAGTGGGCTTCAAGTACAGTCTAAACTTTCATTACTTAGACCCAGTTCAGCACTGGAGATTTCCAAGTATGTGCAAAGAAAACATGAATTACTATTGATAGTTAACTACTTTTATGAGGGTTGATGTTTGTCTGTGTCTCTCTTGTGAATCCAGAAGTAACGTTGAACAGAAAATGTCTCAGTTAGAATTAGCTATGTTAAGACTGACGTGTTATAAATGCAAGAAGAAAATATGTTTTTCTGCAAACCATTCCTTCCTTTACCATGGGGGAATGCTCCACTCGTGAGTCCATAGGAGGAGAGGGAGTGTTGGGTACAACTTTTACACATATGTTACCCAGTAAGAGTCCTGAGCTGCTGCCATGGCTGGGGGAGTTTTCTACCTTGGAAGCTGGTTCAAGGCAACCCTTCTACTGTTCCCTCTAGAAATAACTTCTTGTGTTCTTTTCCTGTTATGGGTTCACTCAGTTTGATCACCAAATTCTGTCCAGTCTGTTTCTAATTTTTAATAATACTTCTAACAGTGTTTTCTTGCTCCAGTAATTTTTCACAGTTCCTCTATTTTACAAGATATAACCTGGGTTTGAACTTGGCTTGAAAATACATATGAAGATCAAAACAGCTGGTTTGAAATACTTAATTGTGAGGTGACTGTTACATGTTTATAAGCAGGTTTGGACATCTTAGGTCTTTGAAGGACCTAAAAATTTAGGATAGGTGCCGTGGGGCAGCCTGTGTGGTACAAGATCCTCCTTTGTGTAGTTGGTGTTTCTAGGAGGTGGTGCGTTCCTGTGGGAGCTGCTGGGCATGTGCTCATTTTGGAAGCTTACCAGGTTTCTGAGAGGTTGATAGTGTAGATGGTCTAGGAGATAGTTTTTAACCATGTAAGCAAGATATGCGAAAATAATGCTTCTGGAAATTTTGATTTGTGTTGTATATGTTGAATGTACCAGATGATAGACTGTGACAGCTACAGATGTGGACTGTGCTCTGAAGCCTCAGTGATGCCTTAAATAGCAATGTGGTGAATGAATACAACTGAGAGGTGAAACATCAGTTGTGATTTTCAGAGCAAATTTAAAGATTACTTTTCTGATGTGTTTCGAGATCGTGTAACTAAAAAGTATTTTGTTTACCTTAAAGCCATCACGTTATGTTTCTAACGACTTTTTTCTCCCCCAAAATAGGAGGGAAGGACAGAAGAAGTGGCCTCATTCTGACGATTCCATTATGCCTTGAACAGACAAGTATGGATGAGCTGAGTGTCACACTAGACTACCTTCTAAGTATCCCAAGGTGATTTCAAAGGCTTTCTGTTCAGGGGTGCCTTCTTTTCCAGTGGTGAAACGATTTTTTTTATTAATTTTGTCTTTGCCTTTCAATACCAAATGATCTTTGCAAGTGTTTATTTAAAATGTTATACCGTCTCAATTAAAACCATGTATCCCAATAAATTAAGGGACCTCTACGAAGTCTTTTTATATGTCCTTTTATTCTGTTTGTGTCTCTGTTGTTTGTGGGGTTTTTTTGTGGGTTTTTTTGGGGGGGGGAGGATTTGTTTTATCTTGTGTATTTCCTCACTCCTTTCTCGGTCTGTCTTTGAAAATTTCTTTTGAATGACAGTGCACTTAGATTACTATGTAAATTAATGAGCTGTTCAAATGAAACTTGTAAGCTTGCAAAGGTATCATTGCCCAAAGTAAAAAAAAAACTTCCTTGCCTTTCTTTCTTTGGTATGTGCCTAATCTTTGTAGCTTGCAGGGCTTAAGTCTGCATCGAGTCTAAAAACATATGAAATGTTGCTGAAGGTGGTGAGCAACTCAAATATTTAAAGTTAAGATACTGCTTAAAAATGCAGAATGACGACTACAAGTATCCCATCATCCAGACTTTGCTGTAAAATAATTAATTAAATTCTGCAGTGTAACCCTGCAAGCTTGTAGTGTCAGTTTTTGGTCCTAGCTTAACTACATTTTATTCTTAAGATCCAGATGTCAATCTTTTTCATAGTTTGTTTTGTTCTCTTGTGCCACTGATTTAAAAAGGAAAGAAACTTTTCAGATAAATGCTTTTGTATCCCTTTAAATTCCTCTTCTGGAAACAGTAACAATGGCATAACTGCAGACTGTTCAGCATACTTTTCTTATTGCAATCTTTACATGTTTTGAAAACACAATGAAATTATATGTTGGCTTTTTTATAGTTAAGAGTGTTGAAAAAATAATCTGACTGGGGGGAGAGAAGCAAAGAATAACTTAAGGTTGCTTACAAGTAAAAACTTCTATAGGTATCTGAGCATATTGCACAAGATTTTAGTCATGGAGGTTTTGGGGTTTTTCAAACAGCTTGCTGTCTTTTGTAAAGTCATGAAAATCCCAAATGGTCATCCATGCAAGTCATCTCATTGACTTAAAGATTTGGCTCTATTTATGCAACAGATGCAGGCATTGTTGTTCTAGCAAGCATTAATTATTCTGCAGTCTCATCCTGGTGTATGTTTTTACATATATTAGTGTAAAAATAACTGTTTGAAAATTCAACCAAAGTACTCTTTGTACTCTGTACAAACTGGAAAACCTGTTTCAAAGCAAGATTCAGTGTTCCCACATCTAATGTTCTGTTTGTCAGCCATGGAAAAAATGACCTCTCTTTTATGGTGGCAGTATGGAAAAACACTATCGTTTTTGCTTGCATGTTGTTTTTTTAAGTGGGAAATGCAGACTTTTTGGTCTAAGTGCTTGTCATCTTTTTTCTCAAAAGACTTGCTGTACAGTATTTGAAAAAAAGGAGCGGTGTGTGTAGGGATATTGCCTCAAACCCACATAGCTGTCCAAGAACCCTTAATGTTACTTTCTTTCCCCAAATTCTATGTGTAAGGTAGCCTAATATGTTTACTTGTGAATTCAGTTGTGCATGAGTATGTTTTAACTTTTTTGAAAGCTGTAACAAAAACTTGAGAGACATAACTGCTTATACTGTCTTGGGTAAGATTTCTTTGGGGCATGTGGGATGTGGAGCCTGTGTTTGTAAAGCTTCCCTAAAACTTCAGCCAACTTATTCCTAGTGATTAAGTCTACTGTTATGCTCTTCTTTGATGCTGTTTAAAATTCTCGGATTCTGAAGAGGCCTCTGTTTAAATAGGTTTATTAGTGGAGAAGAGCAGGTGCTTATAGTGTTAAATTTCAGTAAGCCTAAGGAAGCCAAGTCTCAAGATGCTGTAGTGACAATATTCAGCTTGTTCTTAAAAGTAGTGGTAGTGTTCCTTTTGAGCTCATTTTGATTATATTGCACGCATAAAGCCTGAAAGCTCAAAGTGCTTCCAGAAAAATCGTGTGTGATCTTAAGATTTCCTTCAAACCAAAAGCATGTATGGATTGGCAGCCAACTTAATTGTTATTTTTTCCCAAATAGCCTAGTAAGGTCATGTTCAGTCCCGTGTCCCCCCCCCTTTTTTTTATAACATTTTTTTTATTTTAAAATTCCGAGATAAATTTGTCTTACACCATTTCAGCCTGAGACACGATATCTAATGCGGTAACTAATGCTAAAATTACGGGCTTATTTCCCTGCCGTCTTCTGGCTGCTGCTGTGCTGGTTGTGAGAAGGTAACACTTGCAAGCTGTTGGTGATAGCCAGAGATTGCTGCCCCACAGCTGTGAGCACCTTCTTGACAGCTTGAGTTAGGTGTAAGCTGGAGAGGTCTTTGTGGGAATGCATAGAGTGTGAGGAAAATTTTCACTGTTTTCTCTCATTTGGTACTCAAGCAAAAGTATCTGGATTTTTGGCTTTGCAGCTACCAGTTTTCAGCAGTTTTTTTTGTAGTATCCACAGACTCAAACTTTATTAGGAGGAAAGGAGATGATGTCAGTCTATAATATTCTTTCTTGTAGATTCATACACAGAGCCTTTGTCCTTGTTGAGGCTTGTTGTACACGGCAGTTGCTATTTCATTTGTTCGGGAAAGAAATATAAGCATGTGTAGATGGTTTGCTGGACATGCATCAAGTGATACATAGATGTATCTTCAAATCTGCCAATACACAAGTAACCTTGTGAAAGCTGACATGCCTTTGTCTTCCTTACAAAACTGTAAATTGACATCATCTTTCTGAGGCTTTTGCAAGTTTTACAGTTATGAAACCTTTTCAGAGTTGCTAAAGCTTAAATAAATGCTTGCATTATGAAATACTTCAGTGCTACTGAAGAATGGTAATTTGGAATATCTGTTAATAAGCTTGAGTATTAAAATTGAATGTTATTTCTAAATGAGTAAACTCCAAGTTTATAAGATGGTGTTTTTATAAGTAAAACTATGTAGTTGTATTTTTCAGTAGAATTGAAATCCAAAGTCATTGTGGCATGACACTTGTTCACGAATTTTATTTTTTCAAGTGTTTTTCTTCTTTTAGTGAGAAATGTAAAGCTAGAGGATTTACTGTGATAGTGGATGGCAGAAAATCTCAATGGAACGTGGTAAAGACAGTTGTGTTAATGCTCCAGGTAAATAAATTTTCATACATTCATAGTTGACTTCAGTTTTAGGGATGTGAAGCCAGTAGCTGTGTTATTGTAGGGGCAGTCATTTCTTTATTGAGAAATAGGCAATTTATGGTCTTGCAAAAGCAGAAAAAGGGGCTCTGTGACAGTTCTGTGCAGAAAGAAACAATCTGAAATGCAGATGATATACCTCACTCAAGCGAGGGAGAAATTCATTACAGACTGAGAACATGCAATTGTGGGCCTTTTTCTAAAACAGTTTTAGTTTAAAAGAACAAACAAATAATAAAAAAACCCAGGAAACAGCAACAACAAAAAAACCCCAAACAAATACTAAAAAAAACAACCAGCCAAAAATGAAAACAAAACACAAAAACCAGCAAGAAATACGCTTCTGGCATTGGCTGTGAGGCAACAGTTCACACCGAGTGAACTGCACCTCAGTGAAGCTGAGCGAGTTCTGATGCAATAAGCTGTACTTCTTGATTTCTGTCAGAATTGGCTGTAGTTGATTTTGTAGTGTATAGTACTCCTAGTCATAAATTGAATTCTGGATGTTAAATGAAGTAGCATCAGAAAAAAATGCCAATTCTCAGTGAAAGAAATTCATAACAATTTAGTATTTTAGCCGTTCAAAACTGCAGGGTTACAATAAAGTCTTATTTTTGCTAAACAGCACAGATTGTTTTCTGGTCTCAGTGGTCAAAGAAAATGAGAGAGAGTGCACTCCAAATAGATTACAGAACTTGAACTACTGCCTTTCCCAGCAGTTTTCCTCTCAGGCTTACATGAAACTGTGCCAAATAGGAATAATTTTGATTTTGTTGTCCTCCTGGTTCATTGTTGCTCCTGGGTTTCTAAGTCTGTCTCAAAGGTGTCTTTCACCTAGTCTTAACTAAGATGACATTCCTTAGAGTTCTAGTAATTGCATCCACTATATTCCAGTTATGATCTTGACTGAGCTTTCACTTAAGCTAATGTGTAGTTGGGACATTTAATGGGAACTTCAGCTAGTGGAGCTATTTGCTCGTGCTCAGACTTCACTGGCTTCCTGTCAGCATGCTTCATGCCAGTGTGAAGCCTGCAGAAACATGAGTTGCACATCTGTATCTTTCATTTGAGAAGGAAGCAATAAAAAAATTTCCTATGTAATCTACTTCTGTCTGCTTGGATTCATGTGGTGCTCAAAGGTGCTGGTTGGTCATAAAACACACACTTCTGTGTTACAGGTATTATCTACTTTTAAATAGCTTGTGCATATTCATTAAAACAGTGTGAGAATGAAATAAATAGTTTCCTTTTTTTCCAGTACTATGATTTCTGAGTTGGGTGTATTTAACTTTTTCAGAATTATATATTTAAAATGAGTTATTTGAAGAGAAATCCCATGGTTTTTGTTGCCTTTATGTCAGTACTGTGATTAACTGTTGCGTATTGCTGTAGCTGATGACATGGGAGTAATCAGGAGTCTCTATTCCTTGATCTACATTCAACGTTACAACAAAAATCAACTTGGTAGATGAAATTACTGAGTTAGGCTGAGGAATGTTTACTGTTAATACTTTTAATGAATTAATATACTGAACTGTAAATATTAATCCCTTTCATTCTAGTCTAAGTAATATGTACTAGGGAAGTATAGAATATCATCTTGGCATGTGCTTTAAAGTATACAGTTCTTTTCTAAATTTGCGATTACTATTTTATTTTACATAGTAAATTACACTGGTAGAAAGCTTTGTTGTCCTTAGCATTTTTATTTTTTAAATGAATTTCCATAAATAAAATTAAGTCAAGCCAATAATTAATGTTTTTCTGTACTGATGTAGCACGGACTAATGGTTAGGCCTCAGGACTGAGAGTAAAGAGGTTAGATTTTATTTTCAGTTCTGGCACAATTTTGCTATGAAATTTAGTGCAATTGACTACAAAGCGGGATGGAGCCAACATGTGATGTAGATGCAGCAGACTTAGTTTAATTTCTGTCTCTAAATTTGAAGTTCTTGAATAGATGATGACATGTAAGTGGAATTCAGTTCTGTGGTAAATGAAGGTTTAATCTTCAGTGTTTTACTGATACTTTTTTCCCCCCCCTTTTTTTTTTTTTTTTACAGAATGTTGTTCCAGCTGAGGTGTCACTTGTTTGTGTAGTAAAGCCAGATGAATTTTGGGATAAGAAGGTTACACATTTCTGTTTTTGGAAAGAGAAAGATAGACTTGGCTTTGAGGTATGTAGAACTTTTGCCTACTTCAGTCAAAAATACCATTTCTTACATACTAGAATAATTGGATGAAAATTAATATATCTTTAAAAATAGTTGTATTCCAGATGCTTTGTGGATATTCTTTACAAACCACTGTGGCTTTTTAACTTTTTCCTTCTTCAATAAGAATAATAAATGAAGTAGGTCTCAAATTAGAAACGTATGGCAATTAATTCTTTGCTCAGCGAGAGGATCAAACTGATACATATTGTGTATCTTTTGAGTAAGAAACTTGTGTAGGGTTTAGTGTGACTTTTTTGATTACTTTTCTGTATTAGACTGTAAAGATATGTGTTGCATGGTGTTGCTAAATCAGTAGGAAACATTTTGAAGAACATCTTGCTGCAATTGATTGCATCTTCTCTCATTTTTTGAGTTCTTTTAACATTAGTTACAAAGGTTGTAGGTTATTACAGTTCCCAAATATAACCCAGTATTGTTTTTAGCTTGTGAGGCAGTATGTACAAGAAATTATGCACTAATTTTAGCTCTTCATCTTTTTGGGAGATTAATGGAGACCCTAATTTTCCGTATTTTTAGAAAATTATCTATCATCAATCTTTCCAATCATCTTTGAAGCTAATCTTGGTTTAACTACAACAGAATTGCTGTACTCATCAAATCTTAAAATGTCTACTTGTTTTCTGTGACAAAGATCTTAGAGGTCATTATTTTTTTTGTCAAAGAGATTGAATAGAAAAGTGTTTTGCAGCCTTGTCCAATGCTCTGGAATTCTTTCTGATGTTAGATTATAAAATTTTTTAATATTCCTTTAGAAAACTTAATTCAGGGAAAACTGAATTTGGAAAGTGGCATCTGAAATTTTCTCTAAGTGTTAAACACTGTGAATCTAAAGACTCTATCAGACAGATATAGTGCTGTTAGTTCACATGAATTTTATCTTAAATCTTATATCAGACTGTACTAGAATACATGGCTTCATTTTGTGGAAACTATTCCTGTATGTGAAAGTGCTCTGAGTGTGGGGGATAAGGGATGAGATTCCTATTTTCAATCAGATAACTTTTTTTTATATCTGCTGTAAGATTCCTTTTATTACATTACTACATTTTTTCTTTGGTCACCTTCTTTAGAGCTAATTAGAACTGAACTTTTACCTTCAGGTTCTTTATCTTAGTGATGAAGATTATTTTATTTTTGAGTTGTTCTTTATAGGTGTATTTGAAAAGTAGTTCAAGTTTAACAGAGTAATGCAAAGAATCTCTGAACATCCACTTATGTCTTTGAAAGTCTGCAGCCATCAAGATACTCAGTAATAAGGATAGTGAACTGCCCTGGAATTTTACTGCTGGATATAGTTCCAACTATGATAATCTTGTGACCTACATTACAGTTACATTTTCTTGGGTTTCACAGATGTCTCTCTGTCCCTTCACCTGAATCCCTTGAGGGGACTGGCAAGGAGGTGAGGTCAAAGTATATTTCCATCTTGAAGTTTAGCATGTAGGAGCTCAGTCATACCTTCTTTAAACAAAAGTATGGTGGTATCCACATTTTATAAACTAACCTATTGTTTGGATCCTATCAAGATGAGAATTAAAAGGGACACTGAACCAACCATCTGTACTCCAAAGGATGATTTAAGAGCTTGTGTTTAGAAAGGTAACTTAAGTTTGCAATATTCAGTTTCACAGAGATACTTTCAGGATGTAAGGTAAACAAAGTTGAGAGTTTGACAATAACCCCGCTCTTTAGCAGTCTGATTTAGACTTTCTTTTTCCATCCACACATCTGTCATGGTGGTCCTTGGACAAATTTAGGAAGCCTTTGGAGTTGCAGAATGAGCGAACTTTATACGGTGGTTGTTGCTGTATACGTCATGGTATTGCCAGTTTGGAAACTAATCCTCTAGAAGATTCTTCTTGGATTTTTTTTCTTTCGATATGACTATATGGCTATAATGGCTATATGGCTATAATCTGTTTCTAGACAAATAAGCAGAAAGCCTATAGGAAAATACATTAATGAAGCAGGAATAATTTTACATGGCTATGATAACAAAAGGATTTTTTTGTTTGACTCTAAGATTGCCTCATGTCATTATATGATGATTCTGTAATGAAATTTAGTAAGCTTAGCAATTTTATGGAACGTGTTCTGTGTCAATGATTTTGCCTCTGTTGGCATAAACCGTTGAAGTTGTGTAACTAAACTGTTCAGTTTCTGTTTCAAAACCACTTTTTTTGTTACTAAACTGTAAATATTTCCCCTGACCTGAATTTTTTCTCAAATATTTTCTTAACTCTGAAGTTTTAGGAAGAATAAAACAATTTTACAGATTCTTTTAATGCAAACATATATCTAAATGTATCAATTGTAACAACAGTAGTCAGCGATGTGTCACTTTACAAGAAAGATAATCATAGAATTAAGACACAGCAGCTGCTTCCTGGATGGGAGGGAAAGCTTCAGATTTGTTCCCTAATGCATCCTAATGCATCCTCGTATCTTGGCTTTGTTCACAGGCAGAACAAATTTGTATGAGCAGAGGATAACAACACAGGTAGCTGTTGAATTACCATCTTGGTTCATAGGTGTTTGCTCTTCAGTTTCCCTTCCGCCTAGTTGAGAAGCACTGTAACTGGGTGAGACTGGTTACTTGCATGAGGGGCTACCGTCAGTTTTGGGTCAGTTGCTATGTAAGAGAGACTGGGTAATGAGCAGCTGTTGGTATAGAGCTGCTACAGATGCTTCTAAAGAGAGTATGGTACCATCCTAGCTCGTGTTTTTGTTTGGTTTTTTTTTCCTTGTATCTTGCACTTTTTAAAAAAAATTATTTTTTAATCTGTCTGATAACTCATATTCTTAAATGGCGTCCCTCATTAAAGGACAGAGAAAGCTGAGATAACAATAGGAAAAATCTTGTGCTTTCCCAGATAATGAAGAGTCACCCTTGGGATTAAGCAAGCCTTTGTTCTTCACCATTCATTAACTCTTGTTTATTGGTTGTGATTAGGAAAGCTGGCTCAGTAAAAATGACCCACCTTTTCTGTGCTCCAAATAATATTTGTGTTAGAGAGAGTCGCATGTCTTTGCTCTATTCCTGATACGAGTGCAGAGCACTGATAAGGCTATGGAAGCCTCTAACTCAGGCACAAATCTACAGCTGCATAATTGTGTATTACTGGCAGTAAAAACAAAGTATCACCTAACTTGTGTTGATCACAGGTTAGATTTGCATAACTGTTAGGAAACCCCAGTATTGCTTGTGCACCAATGAAATAAATATAAATGAAAGTATGAAATCTTTTTATTCACTTGAGAGTGTGATCTAATTTTATTTGAAGTAAATCCTATGTAACTATGATTTCTAATGGGACATCACATCTCCCTTGTATTTCCTGTTACCTGATCTGCTTTTAATACCTTGATTAAAACTGCCATATGAAGCCATTCCTCACAGTGCCTGCCTTCCTGTTTAAAGTCAGAGATCCTTTGCTGAGTGAGATGTGGTGATGATGCGTTGCAAAGCACTGAAAGTAAATGTGGGAACTGAGATAAAAAGGCTTCTGGGTGGATACGTATCAAGGGGTGGGCTGATTCAGCTGAGTATAAGTGCATATCCTTTTTTCTGCTTACCTGCCTCAGGTCAATTCCCATTTATCCTCCAGCAGAACTTTCCTCTATCCCTTTATTACTCCCTAAAATGCTTATTAGCAGCCAGTTCATGTCTTCTTCAAAGCAGTTTTTTTCTGGTCCTGTGCCCATGCTTCATTGCAGGAGGATTGTCTTAATTTTTCCAATGCTGTCTTTCAGCTGAAATGTTGTATATGTTACACTGTAATACTTAATACTGTTAATGTTCTTAAATGAATGAATGAATAACTGGGTTTGAATATAAAATTTCTGTGTTTTGAAGAGTTGGGAAGTGTTGCTTTTAGCTTTTTTTATTGATATACATAGTGATGTGAAACAAATCATTCTTGGCTAACAGCTGTAGTGTGTTGTATGTGTAAGATTTTCTATATTAATATAACTAGTGTAATTAGAGAAAATTGTGTACCATAAAAATAGAGGAAATGAACAAGTTTGTAGACAATGTGAAATTGCCTACAGGCTGATGGTTGGGGTTGTTTGTTTGTTGGGGTTTTGTGTGTGTGTGTGTGTGTGTACCATTCAAAGGACTGGGAGGAAAAATAATCTCTGAGCCTATCTATATCATATAGATACTGGATTAGTTCTTTGATCATTTTGTTGAAAGCAGGGAGGAAAAATTGTGCTTGCTGTTCTTATCCTTATGGCAATTGTGGAGCAAAATTTAAAATTTCACTTGGGATAGTGAGATAAGAAATCGAAGACTTTTTATATATATATAAAAAAGGGGAAAAAAATAGTTGGTAAACTTCTAGGATCTAGCTGGAAAAATTAGTGTAGATAGCAAAAGGGTCTTGATAATTCTGAAGTCCAAATGCTTCACACTTGTTAGCTGCTACAACGCGGCTCTTAAGTCTCTAATAGTGTCAGAAATTTTTTATGAGCATTTATCAGCAGAACATGCTCTGAAAAAATCTATGTAATGTCAAGTCATCAATATACACAGGAGTTCAGAAACCTAAAAATAACATTTTTTTCCTGTGGAAATTTCCAGAATAGCTGAGGCCATATTTAAGTTTTTTCCAGCAGCTGTTTGATGGAGAATAAGCACAGCTATCTTGCCAAAAAAAAAGGAAAAAAAAAGAAAAAAGAAAAAATGCTGAAGATTAATCTGATTGTGGTGTAGAAAACAATTAGGATTCACAATTAAAAATTATAGAAATTAAAATTATAGAAAAGCTGCCTTCAGTATAGTGTGAAAAATGAACGTAGTCATTCTTCAGTTTGGACTTCTGTATAGGCTGAAGTGCCAGCTTATCCTCATAAAACCTCTGCCTATTCATTGAAGCTTTAATTATATTTTTCCAAAGCTGTTTGGATTTGTAAGTTACTGGCATAACGAATCATCAAGAATTAATCTACTGAGAAAACAGCTTTAATATTGAGCCCAAAGGACTTTATAAAAATACAGCATTTTATACCTATCAACCAGGCTGTGAGAGGGGAAGAGCTATCTGGGCTTCCCGCTGTTTTGGGGAAGTGAACAAAATGCCCTCTGCTTATGCCTATTTGAATGAAATTTGTCCAAAATTACCAGTTGAAGACCGGATGAGTATGATTGGTTTCTAGCATACCTTATAAATGCTCTTCTAAAAAAATGTATTTTTAGGAAGGACAAGCTTATGTACTAGTAAATAAGTTGATGCATTTTTTATTAAAATTGGTAAATGATGCAGTGATGTTCTGTTCATATTGACTAAATACCTTAATATACTCTTACAGTAGCTACATTTGTAGTCAGTTACACTGCAATGTAACAAATTGGAACAGACCTTCTGTCTTCCAATAGCTCCTAGGTTTGGCTCTGATTTTTGTAGCTTTTTCATTTATTTCCTCAAGAAGGAAAATTCACATAGGTGTGTTTAACATTTTTGGGACACTTTTACATGTCCTGTTGAATATCCAGAATTCTCCTCTGATCTTGACATCTGCCTCTATCTTGTTGCAGATTATCAATGAAAATAATTGGAAAAAAAAAACAAAACAAACAAACAAAAATGATGTGTAGAGAGAGGTCAGCTTTGTACAAAGAGTATTCTAAGCTCTTTTATTATGAAAGATAAGCGTTAGTGACACTGTTGCATGGGTCAAAAGCATGTTACTATAAAAAATAAATGTGGTCTCTCCCTTGAGAAATAAGGAAATTTTTGCAGTTGAAGCACCAGACTTGGTGTTGAAGGATTTTGCCACACAGTAGGTTACTCTTGGTTTGCTTTGTTCAATAATTTGTGAGTTGGGCCATCACCTCAGTAAGTGGCAAAGGACTTAAAAAATTCAACTCATATATATACTTTTAACACAATATGAGGAATCACTATTATTCTTAAAAGTCCTTTGTGTTTTTCCCTGAACTTTCAGTTCTCAGGCCATTACTAATCTTCAGCCATTTTTTTGTCATCTTACTTTAGTTCCTTTTCAGATGTCACAGGTCAGCAATATTCTGATTATCAGTCTCTTCAGGCATTTGCCTTTAGAATTCTGAGTTGTTCCTTCATCTCAATTTATCTTGATTTATACCTTACCAAAGAATGGTTAACCTTTAATCAAATGCTTACCCTAGGCTGACTACCCGTCTATTATCATGTCAAACATAATAGACAATTAATCTATTCATAACTATTATTCACTCAGCTGGACTGGGTTTTAAATGAGCCATGGTAAGGGCTGTATGGGAGACAATGAAAAGCATTCACAGGGTCTTAAGGTATTATTCTACAGCACTTGTAATCTATTAATCATCCATTATTCTCTAATGTCCTATTCTTCTCTAACTTGGCTCATCTTCTTAAGGGCCTATTTTCCTTTACACTTGGTTTGTTGGGGTGTGTGTGTTTGTTGTTTTTTGTTTGTTTGTTTGTTTGTTGGTTTGTCTATGTCATTTGGCAATTCTTAAAAAGGTTGTTTTGGTGTTACTCAAAAGGACAGCACTTCTTCCAGAGCACTGTTCGGAGTTCTTTCTGCAAAGGCTTTCACAATGTTTTAGCAGTCCAATATTGTACAAAATTGTATAATATTGTACAAAAGCAAGTTTGCTGATAAGAGCTATGAGGAGAGCTGCTACCATTCTTCCATTTTTTTAAAAGAACTGAGTGCAAATGATGATGATAGGGACTCTGGTTTGTAGCAAGCAGGCCATATCAAAAAGCTCCTACCACCTTGTTTGTGGGTTGTGGTGTGTGGGTTTTTTTGTGTTTTGGTTTTTTTTGGTTTGTGGGGTTTTTTTTAGGGCTTTATAGAACTGGGCCTTGAGAAATCTCCAAGGACGGAAACTGTGCAAACCTCTGCTTTCGAGTTTTAAAGATGGCCAATGGTGGTTGACTTGAACTGCTTTTGATCTCAAAACCCTTCTCAGAAACATATTTTCATCAATGATTTGGTATATCAGATTGATTTAATGATCTAAACAGGTCTGAACTATGGTGAAGTAGTAGGAGACAAAACCCTTGAGGTAATTTTAAGGAGAAAACCTGTAAGTTTAGGATGGATTTTCTGTCTTTTACTGTCTGCAGGAGCATAGAGCTGCACTAGAATTAGAAAGCAATTTTCACATATTCTTGTCCTCTGTAAAAATATGTGCAGTATCTGGTGGGTTCTCAAGATTATTTCAGTTGTGTTGTTGTGGGTTGTTTATGTTTTCTTTCCTTTCTGTCTATGTGTTGAGAAAAAGTCTGCTTCCACAGAGATACTTTTTTTCCTAGAAGAGTTCTTCCAGGCTTAGCGTATTGTTCATCATAGCAATCTGTGCTGACGACCTTTGGTTTAGCTTTATATGAGCATGGGTCATCTCCAGGAGCCTCTAGAATGCGGAAATGAATGGAGGAATTAATTCTGACTAGCAGTGGATGTGTGGTGTTCTTTATTTCCTGAAGTAGTTGATAAACTAGATTGTCTCCTGGGTGAATGTCTTGGGCTTTTAAGCATACTAAGAATTGAATTTGCCTCCTCATGGAAAGAGTATGCTTGATCCAACTCTTAGCATATTTACATAGTAAATGCAGACACTTTTATGGCACAAACTCACCTCTACAACTGGAAGTATTGCAAGGGAGTGGTAAAAATACTAAGTACCTTCCAGGGTGATAGCCTGCTACTGTATTTGCTAAAAATAGATTGCTTGGTATATGACTTAATCAAGAAGCATCCATTACCACCAAGAAAACAGATACCCAAGAAATACTTTTCCTATTGTAAATAGACAAGGTGGTACAGATTATGCATGAGATGTACACTGCATATCAAAGCTACTTGTCCATTTTAGGCCCCCATTAATTGCATGCAACAAATCATACTTCATTTGAACATTTAGAAGTAAAAGGGTCACTTTCTTTGAACCACTGAAAGATCTGCTCAGTACCTCTGGACACACTTAACTTCTCTGTTACTAAAGGAAAAATATAAGCATGACTTAAGAAATTTTAGCAACACATTTATTGTTGCAGGTTATTTTAGTATCTGCAAACAAGCTGACTCGATACATAGAACCATGCCAACTAACAGAAGATTTTGGAGGAACTCTCACCTATGATCACATGGATTGGTTGAATAAACGGCTGGTTAGTTTTCTCTTGTGTTGTTTTAGTCTATGCTTGCTTGCTTGTTTATTTTTTCCAAGTATCTTGTTCTTGACCCATGAATTTTTGTGTAGGAACTGCTCAGTGTGTAGAAATCATCGTGTGTGCAGTAGTGCATTCAAATGCTATAAGTAGTCTTATGATGATAACTAACACTGGATTTGCTCAAGGGATGATAATCACTTTATTGAATCAACAAATTCCTTAATGAAGCTCTCTTGTAGACCCTCACTTAGAAATTGTTTGGCTACTTCTATGTCATATGGATACTTATATATGGATATTCTTTTTCTTTTGTAACAACTGGATTTAGCTTACATTTTATAAAACTGTTTTATAAGTTGGCTTTAAATGGCTGTCCACCTCATGCCCTTTTTTGGTTTTCCTGGAGATTTAAGTAGTCCTAGATAGATTAAGGAAGGTTCATCTGCAAGCTATTGATTACTAATTTGTTAACACCAAAAGGACCTCAAAGTTATTGTGCATGTCACTTACAACATCTGATAATCCTCGATTCTTTTAAACAAAACCTGAAAAAAACCCCACCAAAACCCAGCCTTCAGAAATTAGACACAGAGGAATCATCTGTATGGTACCCAGTGTCTGACAATAGAGGCCTTGTTATCTGAAATCAGTAGCCCCCTATATTAGAAGAAACCGATAATGGTATTTCTTTCTACAGAATGCATCTTTCTTTTATGTTGGTGATTTATTCCAATATAGCCTGTGTTACTAGTGATTAAAAGGTGAAATCTTCACAAAGGTGATTATTTTAATCTATTCAAGTGAGCTGTCAGATGCATGTGTGGTATGCTTTGGTTGTCTGCATTATCCATAGTATTACCTTAAAGCTTAAATGAAGATGTAGAATAAGTAAGTCCATAAGAATTTACAGGTTTTGCAGAAATTTCAAAATTTTTCAGTACTTCAGAATTCTGTCCATTTTTGTTATATTCAGTGAAACATCTCCCTAAGGAATTTTAGTGCTCTTAAATGTTCCCTGAACAAAACTTCTTACTCTTTTTATCGTACCATCTGAATGTTGGGAAATAATTAAACTGTGTAAAGACTGAAGATACTAATAGAAATAGTGGATGCATTTGCACCAATGCCTTCAATACTGCCACTTACATAATTTCTTAAATTAAAACCTGACTCTTATTTAGGTATTTGAAAAGTTCACAAAAGAATCAACATCCTTACTGGATGAGCTTGCTCTAATTAACAATGGAAGTGATAAAGGAACTCAAGAAAAAGAGAGGTACGTGATTTCCTTTTTGAAATCAGTGCTTTTGAGTTTTAAAATGCCATCGGTAATCCAAACAATATTGAAAATACGATATGCCTTACATACTTTGAAATGTATGAAGAAATTTTGAAAATTGATAACGTAGACCACAAAATTAATCAGTATGTGTGAAGATGGATGCTTGTTTGGCTATTGACTACATGCAGTTGAACTTCTGTTTTGAAGTTGAGTTGAAAAAGTGAAGACTTTATTGACTAACGAAAGAAATACACAATGTCTTAACAGCATCAGGTAGTTCTGGCCTTATCTGAGATCTACTGCTATGTGATAGAAATGATTAATAATATCTTTGTTACTTTATGTATTAAGTTCATTATTATTAACAATGTGTTTATTACTTTATTCAAGGTCAATAGATTTTAACTTCCTTCCATCAGTTGATCCTGAGACGGTATTGCAGACAGGTATAGTAAGTCAAAAAATTATAACATTGGTTACTAAAGTAACATTACTAATTTTAAACCCAGATGAAAACACAGAGGGCACAGTAATTATCATAGACATCATAACACTATAACATCATCATAATATAATTCATGTCATCTTTGTTAACATGGCTTTTTCTCAACCCAACAAATAAATGGAAGAACTCCAAATATGACTTTTAAAGTAGAGTTTTTAATAATTCTCATGTCTTTACAGTATTGTCATAATTACTTTTGAAAACACATTCTTTCTAGATGATGTCAATATGTTTGCCTTATAGAATGAATTCATCTCAGTAGTCACCAGGCAGTCACAATACAGATAAGATTTTCCTAGAATTCTCATAATTAGCATCAGCCTAGTTCTGACCTGACCATCAGTAAAAGCAAAGCATAGCGTCTTCTGGCTCTTTGCTGCATAGGCTCTCCCTTCATTGTTAAACAATTTGGGGTTCTTGGATTGAAATGAAGGGTGAAATTCTTAGGGTGAATTTCCTCTTGACAATAAAGTATAATAGATTGTTGATTTGAACTAGAAATCTGCTTAAATTGTTGTGCCTTTGTAGAATACGAAGCAATGCATAGTGTTAAAGTGGTGGTCAAAGTCTGAATGCTCCTCCTTATAGCCTCCTACAAACTAATGTGTGGATCACATGTAAAGTTTGCCATGGAGAACTACTGGCTTTAAATACTCTGTGCAAAATTTTAGCTTATTTAAGTGTGGGATAATACGGAGTTAAAAGATGAAACAATAGTTCCTTGCTCTGGTCTTTAAAGTTCTTCAAATATGAAGTGTCTGTAGACACTTTCACTAGACTTTAGCCTGTGTATCCTCCTCTTAAGATTATCAGACAAAACAACAATTTTGTGTGCACAGATGTCTCCCAAGAACAATAGTTTATATACATTCTCTGTTTTCTTCAATATGGCATAATAAATTAATGAGTTTTTTTAGGCTATGAAGTTTAGCATCCATTAAATCACGGGAGTTCCTAAGAGGCAACCTCCTCTTTGTTGATTCACAGTATCGAAAGTTTGAGAATAAAAAATTGACTCACTCCAGTTAAGCTTTCCCATCTAATTCAATGAAAGTTCAAAAATCTCCAAGCAGAACTATGACTTGTAAAAACCTTTTAAGTCTGTTTGCTCTGCAGCTATCTGTGCCTATTTGTGCAGTATTACAAAATATGAAATGCAAGATGTTTATTTTCCTAGTATGGCAAAATGTATTTGAACCCTTAAGATAGGTTCATTTCACAGTAATATACGGTGAGTAATTTAAAGTTGCTTGCTGCAATTTCCAAGGCCCTTGGCATTTTGATCATCTGTAATAATACCAGTTGAATTTAGAGTCTGTATTTCCACATTTCTCTTGCGGTATCAGAATCGCTTATTCTAGTGGTAATTTTTTTTATTTTTGCAAACTGGCAGGTTACCATTTCAAGACCTGCATAACTAATGATGTGGAATTGTCAAATTTTAACTTTTACACCATTTCTTTAGTGACAAAATACAGTTTTATTTGTTCATTGAGATTTTGGGGAATAAATTGAGGATCTGGGTTTACTGATAGTATGGTGTTTATATCGCAAAAACTTAACCACAACTTAACAGTAACATTCTTTAAACAGTTTTTGGAGAATATTAAGTAGTCAAAACATACTATTTTTGCATACATGAAACTCATTACTTTCTAAAGGAGCACAATGAAAAAGGAGAGAAGTGAGGAAAAAGGAATTCATCAAAATATTTAGCACTCAACTCTACACTTTCTGTCAAAATTTTTGTACTTGCTATAAAAATCCTGAAACCACAGAAATTATATGCTCCATTTGTTAGTGCTTCTAGGTTATTCATTTAATCTAAGAATATGAATTGTTTGAGAGAAATACTTTGCGTGCTACACAGTATTTTGAAGTAAAACAGAATACTTATAATTGTTTCAGACTCAGGATTGTGCTTTGCAATTGTTTTCTTACATTAATCAATGCTATTATCAATGTGGATGTTATTCATGGTACCTTTTATATGTCTAAAATACACCACAAGATTTCTACCACATGGTTTCTACCCTATTTTATGACTGATAAAAACCCACAAACTGTGGCTAGTACTCTGCATTGAGTAGCATCATTAAATGTGCCCAATGCGTGAAAGATCATTTGCTGCAAAATTGTACCACTGGATGGTCTAAAAGCTGACTACTAAATGCTGACTACTAATAATTTTTGTACTTGTTTTTTTGAATCTAAATTAACCACATCATTATATGTATTCTTAAAGGTCATGAGTTACTATCTGAGTTACAACAGCGTCGATTCAATGGTTCAGATGGAGGGGTATCCTGGTCTCCAATGGATGATGAACTACTTGCTCAGCCACAGGTCATGAAGCTCCTAGACTCACTCAGAGAGCAATATACTCGCTACCAGGAAGTTTGCAGACAACGTAGCAAGCGCACACAACTAGAAGAAATTCAGCAGAAGGTAATGCAGGTAAGCTTGGAGTTGTTCTTGAGCATTGTGAGATGGAGGTTTGAGCTCAAGTCCTAGACTGCATTTCCAGCAAAACTTAAGAATCAAGTGAGAGCTTTGTGCTTTCTTTCAGTTCTTGAACTGTAACTAGTTTCACTTGATGCTTTACATTGTGGCTACCACAGTGACTTTTCTAAGGCTGTATTGATATGTGGAGGTGTTGCTTGAGAGTTGGAAACCTTCCCCTGCCCATGTTAAGTTCTGGTTACTGAAGATAAATCATTTTGTATTCATGTATCTGTCTAGTACTTGGTGTTTTAACTAAGGTGAAGTGATCAAATATTTTAAGGATACCCTGACAAGAACAAATGCAAAACTTCCTAATCAATCATGTGTTAAAGGTCATAATGAATTGGTTCAATGTTTGGAAACAGGCATGTAATTAGTACTTTCAACATTTTCTCAGTAGAGAAGGAAATGGAATTAATCTATTCCTCTTGGTTTTTATTACTTGGAATTAGATTTATATGTTTTCAAGCCCCATATAGTTTGAATATGCAGAAAATGGAATGGATACTACTTTTAACCTTTCAAAATTGACATTTATAATGCATGAAGAGTGCAGATCAAGTGCTTATATTTCACAGCATTTTGGGCATGGGTAAAGACAAAACCAAATCAATCTTGTTATTCTAGCTGTGAAAAGTAATAATTCAAATTATTGCAAAAAATAAATATCCTTTTGGTATGTTGAGCTGGAAATGTAAGAGATGACAGTAGTACTATATGGATCATATTAGTATGGCTGTGGGCATAATCTGGTGAGATTTCTTGTGTTATAGTGGTTGTACAAGATGTGCTGTTAGTTTGCTAAAGTACATAATAAATTTCTTTTCTGACATTGTTAATGCACTTAAATAGACTACTGCAACATCAGCCTCATTTTGCAGTATTTGTAGGAGAAATGATTACTCGTTTGCTCTGTCTACACTACAGTTGATACATAGTAAGTGAACTGAATATGCAGGAAAAATATGTTTTGCTGTTTCAGCAAGCTAATCAGTTTTATAAAGAGCATTTAAAAGCTCTCTAAATATCATACAGACATATGGGGGAAAAAAATACTAAATCTAAAACTTAATTTAGTTTCCTTTTTGTTTAAGGGAGAAAATTAGGCTAACAGGGAAAGGTAAGAAAATAATGATGGACTGGAGGAAACTAGAGGCAAAGTGTCATGGAATTTATTTTGCTAAAAAACCACAAATTGCAGCATAACATGGTGGTCACTTGCACTATTTTCAGGTGGAAGGGGTGTGTACACAGTTTTCCTCTTTGTGTTGCTGAATTTGGTTTTGGTTTTGTAGTGCTTTGATTTCCTGTTAACTGTGATGAAAGCTGCGTTCTATTTCATTGTTTGTATAGCTTCTTATATAGCTAAGCACTCCTGGCTTTTTTATGTGTTCCTGTTTCATTTTTACTATTTTCATTCTGGCAATAATTTCCAGACATTTTCTGAGGAATAGTTCTGCTAAACAGACTGCTGATGAGCAACTCTGTATGTTATATTTAATTCTAGCTTTGTCCCTCCTTAGGCAGAGATGTTAATTACTGTGTTTCTAATCTTAATTCACAAAAGTTAATGTCAGGCCTTGCAGTAGGCTAGTCATTAACCATTACAAATATATTTTTGCGGGTCCACTAGTGACTCTTCTCAGTTCAAGTACTGTCACACAAGAATAGTCATGTGATAAGCAGTTTGAGAGGCAGTGCAGTAGTTGCTGGAAACATGTAGTGGGGATGTGGTCTTGGTCAGAGAGGGCACTGCTATGCAGTATGGTCTTGTGCACTGTTTGAGACTTGCATGAAAACTGTTGTTTCCATATGTTAGTTTTCCAGGCCATGCAAAGATTACAGGGGGACATCTGGGTGACTTCACATCTAGGTCCATTCCATATTTAACCAGCAACAGCTGTGCAGAGGTGCTGAGCATAACAGGAAGCTCCTTCATAAACAAAAAGAACCTATAACTGTGAAGTGTTAATTTGCCCTAGAAATTGTAAACATGAGACTCAGTGTACTATTGGAGCAAAGAGTATATGCTCTGAAACAGTGCTTCTTGTTGGATGGAGGTGGGAAATGCTAAAATGGGGACTGGGAAGATACAGACACCATGAATAAAAGCTGAGGTAAATTGAGTAACCTTCTGTAATGGTGATGGTCATTCTTGGTTACTGTTGCAGTGAGCTTAATTGCAACTGGGAAAATGGTCAATTAGTTCCTTCTTCAGTTGTCTTAATGGTTATGGTGTTACATTGTGTATTGTATTACATTTCCCGAAAAACTCTGTAAAGCTGCTCTGTCATCTTTGTTTAAACAAAAGTCACATTAAAGACGGGAAGCTGGTTTCCTATGCTTTTTTCTGTTAAGGTTCAGAATGTGTGAGTATTCATGCATTTCCTCACTTTAGGATTCCAGTACTAAGTGACTTTTGCACCATGTTTCATCATGGCTGTCTTGTTTTTATAGATATTAAAAAAAAAATCATACAAAATTTTGACATAGATATCATCTGATAATTCAGGTGTGTATTAGGAAACCAAAATTTGAGATGGTTGCCTTTGTTTTGAATAATATAATAAAAGGAAATGATTTAAAAATGATAATAAAATAAATCAAATACTGTAGTCCAAAATTGTATTGCAATGACCCTGCAAAGATTTCTGCAAAGGCAGATCCCATGAGATGTGGCCATAAAGACTGTATAAGAGTCTTCTGTTACTTGAGTAGAGCAAGCTGAAAGACACAAATACATAAAATAGTAATACTGTTTTTGTATAAATTTAATGTTGGAGTAAGTGCATGTCCTGTACATTGGTGTTAATATATTCAATAAAATGAGCAAACTCAGGTTTGAACTTGAATACAGCTGTGTACTGTAATGCATTTAGACAAAAAAACCCCAACTTTTACAGAAGAGGTTCAAGAAAGTTGTGTTGTGAACTCCTTTATTGATAGATATATGGAATGACAAGTACATATGTGACAGATCTTTTGATAACTGCCACCTGCTTTCAAGGCACTGATAGGCTAAGGTTAATGAAAAGTAGTTTCTGCATAAAGCTTTTGAAGATGTGAATGGATTCAACAACAGAACTTCTACAGAGCTTAAAAAGATATTTTTTTTTTTCATAAACACACGGTTACTTTGAAATAGTTCTGCTTTCGTTAAAAAATTATTTTTATACCAGTTTGCATGTAATTGATTTGCTATTTCATTTTTTTCATCTCTATCTTATTGACAGGTAGTCAATTGGCTTGAAGGACCTGGATCAGAACAGCTAAGAACCCAGTGGGGAATAGGTGATTCAATTAGAGCTTCACAAGCTTTGCAGCAGAAACATGAAGAGATTGAGAGTCAGCACAGTGTGAGATTTCCCATACTTTTATCAAGTAGCAAAATTATTTTAAAGTACATGCAGTTATGAGCAATGTCTTTTGGTTATGAGTATCTAGGAGTTTTGTATAGTTTGTGATTTTGTGGGTTACAGAGGAAAGTACCTGAGAAGTTTAGGAACTTAACATGTACATATAATGACCATATGATTTATTTTGTTTTCCATATAGAAAAATACTGCTATCTGTAATTTTTCTTGGGTTTATTACATTACAGCTATTCTTAAATTTTCACATTGAGTAGGAGGAGTAAATTGCCCTTTATCATCCTTGCCAAAATGGCTGAGAAGTCCTGTACTTCTCAGGTGAATAAGTTAATACTTTTGTCTTTTTAATAAACTACATTTACCAGTGGCTGACACTGGCTTAATGCTTTCATTGAGCAAGGGTTAAGATTCTGTTTATGTTCATAATGAAATCTTGAAGAGACTGTTGTGTAGCTGTACTGACTTGATGCCTTTGCCTCTAATTTTGCAGACTTCCTGAGGTTCAGTAGAATTTTGTCATTCTATCAGATGATTATAATTGGGATATGAATACTCAGTGTTGCCAAAGGGAATGTTGTTCACAGTGCTTTTCAAACTCTTTTTCTGACTTTCCTTCATTGGCAATTCTGTCCAGGCTTCAAAAATTCCTTTTATAGTAATGACAAAAAAAATAGTGCGTTTAATTTTTCTGACTTAATTTAGAAAATAAAACCCCAAAACAACAAACAGAAACGCTGTGCACTAGACTGGTGCTATTGACTCCACATCTACTGAGTATGAATTCCTTGCTCCGATGCAGAAGTTTGTGCTGTAGGTGTCTGATCAGGTGAATCCCACCTCCTCTATCTTCTCATGGCTTTGAGCACAGCAAGCAGTATTCTACTCTGAAAACCGATAACTTCAGAAGTGTAGAACTTCTTGCAGTTAAAATTCCCCCCAGAAAAGATTCCTCCTTCACTGACAAAAATAATATTTAATGTCTTTCAATCAATATTAGCACTTCTAACTGAAAAGAGAATCCAAGATTGAATATACTTTGTTCTCAATTGACTGTGTGTAACAGCGAACTGCTTTTGCTGGGGTTAAATACAGTCCTTGAAGTCATTAAAATCCTACTGAAGTTTGCAGATAGAATGCTGCTTAGGTGTTGGCAGGAGTTTGTAGAAGCAAGTCAGGAAAATTATTTCTAATTTTATACCAAAAGAAGTAATTGGGGGACCACTGGTGGTCTTTAACTTTAGATACCTTGTTTATAAATTAAAACCTTTTTTTGGCAATAGCACTTGAAAAAATGTGCTTGACCTTTTTCTTTCATTTTTAGTATCTCATAACAGCTGAGTGTACTCTTCCTCTTTAATTTTCCTATTTTTTCTCTCCTAATAATTGATTTGACAGCTTCTGTGTTTGCTTTCTTTCATCATCTCCTATTTATTGTTGGTTATATTACTTCTGTTTTGAAGATACTTGCAAAAATGTTTGATTTGTTTTAAAGATGGACTTTTTTTTTTTTTTCAATGTACTCTGAACTGTTAATTTTCTGACTTTTTTGTTCATGAGCAATAAACTAGACCTGTTAGTTTTGGGCCAGTTTTGGCTTTTTCTCCATGGTTCTGAGCCCTTCCATATAGCTGTGCCAGACTCTGCTCTGGAAAGGATCAAAACTACACTTTATATCTGGTTTGCCAGTCTCTTAGTTTTACTGATGCCTTGGCCAAAATCAATTACTTTAATGCCCAAAATAAAACTGAAAAGATATAAATCTAGAATTTTATTTCTTGTATTATAGTCGACTTGTCACATCCAATAAGCTACATTTCTGTGTTCTTTGTCTAAAGGTAATGCATTATGTTAAAATGCATAAAGATAACAGGCATTATGTTGTGTAAAGTGAGTTTATTGAACCTTTATATCTATAGTACATGTATATCTATATTACATGTATGGCAATGAAAGATGTCTGTATTATGTCATCTTACTTGCTCCTTTTGGGGTAGATGAGAGATTTATTCTGCTCTTAAATTTTTGGGTGATTGCCAGGTGAGGTTTTTCATTGCTTCTTTTTCCCTCTTTCATACTCTTTCTTCCTATCAGCAGATGGTAGATACAACTTCGGGTAAAAAGAAAACAAAACAAAACAACAGAATATGGATATTTATAATATTTTTTTCTGTGCTTTGTAAATAAATGATGCAAAAGCTGAAAGCATAATTAAAAAATATTGCAAACATTCCAATACAATTAATACTAATTAAATTAGATATTTTGGCCAATAGATGGTGCTACTCCATAGCATTAGAAATGCATAGGGCATTTGAAGGTCACATTACTGTAGACAAAAATAAAAGCTGTTGAGCAAATACATTTTGCTTTACAGAGAGGTGAATCACAGAAGATATGAATATGATCTTGATGTATCAAGTCGTGATTGCATCTCCCAAAATAGTATTTGAACTACCTTTTTTTTTTTTTCCAAATGCATCACCACGACAATATAACTCCTTTCCTTAAATAAGAAACAAGGATCACTTTGAAGTTTCTGTGTGTGGATACTCTGATTTGTTCAGAAGAGAGATTACTTAAGCTTTCTCAACAGTAGTATTCTTTGTGTTTTAAGAAAATTATTGCTGGTTTCAGTCACTAAAAGTGACACCTAGATAGTCTTACAGTTTTTTTTTGTAGTAGCTTATCACTTGACAACAGGTCTTCTATTTCAGCAGAGCACTGCAAAAATGTAAGCATTAGAAATGTGTTTGAAAATGGTAGAATTCCTCTGTTGGTTCAGTTTGAGTGGGATTTTGTGCTGGGAGCTAGTAGCCATGCCTTGTAGTCTTCTACCTTTCTGCACCATTGTTTCTATACTACAGAACATATATTAAAATATACTAAGCACTTTTTGAGCTGATTTTAAATTAGAATTATTTTTACTTCTGTGTGAGATTTCATAGTTGTAGTGTAAGCTGTAATAACTTCCTTTTAAGAAATCTGATTATTAGTCTGCCGTTAAAAAGGTGTAATTTTAAGAGAAATAGAATTATATTTCGTATTATACTAATGCTTAATTTTATTCTGTTTGTAGGAATGGTTTGCTGTTTATGTTGAGCTTAATCAGCAGATAGCAGCCCTACTAAATGCAGGCGATGAGGAGGACCTTGTAGAACTGAAAGCATTGCAGCAACAGCTGAGTGATGTGTGTTATCGGCAGGCCAGTCAGCTGGAATTCAGGCAGAATCTATTGCAAGCAGCACTTGAATTCCACAGTGTTGCCCAGGATGTAAGTTTCTTCTTTAACTTTTCACAGGCTCGCTTGTCAGTATATTATTATTGCCTTAGTATTATAAATATTGAATACACTGAAGTAATTTAGGAGGTAGGGAGAAATATAATGTTGTTTGGAAAATTATGTAAGTCTTCATTTACTATAATTGAAACACTCAGAAAAGGGATTTCCTCTTCTAGGAGAGAAAAACTTTGCAATATACCTTACCTTTCAATAGCATTTAACATAAAAAGGTTACTAGTTAAAGTTCCCTTTTTCCCATCTCTTTTATTTCTGCTTTCTTTTAATAGAGGCATATGCATTAATTCAGCTGCAAGTTGGTGTATTTTTCATAGTTTCTTTTTTAAATTGACATTTATTCCTCTCTGAAACTTGTCAGAAAAAAATAAAATAAATCTTGGCTTCCCCACCTCCCCTCAACCAGGGATGTGTGTTCTGGGAATTTTTTAGGCAGATGCATCATTTATCTTTTATCTTGACTTTCATTTCCTATGGATGCAAAGAGAAACTACTAAAATGACAGATTTCCAAATGTTTACAAGATGATTGCAGACCAAACCATCTGAAGCTCAACCTTTTTTTGAAATACATCGTTTATGTTGTTTTTCATTGTAGCTGTCTCAGCAATTGGACGGCTTACTAGGAATGTTGTGTGTAGATGTAGCACCAGCAGATGGAGCATCAATTCAGCAAACTTTAAAACTACTGGAAGAAAAGTTGAAAAGTGTTGGTAAGCAAAATATTTCAGCATTTCAGATATACACATTCAAATGAATGCACTGGGGGTATTGGGAATATAATCCCATCATCCACTCTGGAAAATAAAAAGGAGTGCAGAAAAATATCTCTTCTGATTCCTATCTAATTATCATATCAGTAAGGTTGGAAAAGACCTCTAAGATCACCAAGTCAACCGTCTACCCAGCATTATCATGACCACTAAACCATGTCCTGAAGTGCCACGACTACACATTTTATTTAACACCTCTAGGGATGTTTATTCCACCACTTCCCTGGGCAGTCTGTTCCAATGCTGAAGCATTCTTTCAGTATAGAAATTTTTCCTAGTATCCAGTCTAAACCTCCCTCAACTTTAGCCCATCACCTCATCCTATTGCTAGTTATTTGGGAGAAGAGACCAACACTTACCTACTATGACCTCCTTTCAGGTCATTGTAGAGAGCAATATGGTCTCTCCTCAGCCTTCTCTTCTCCAGACTAAACAATCCCAGTTACCTCACACATTCCTCATAAGATGTGCTCTCCAGACCCCTCATCGGCTTTGTCACCCTTCTCTGGACCTGTTCCAGCACCTAAGTAATGCTGCACTGAACTACCTTTGACTTGCTTATGCTATCTACTGCATTGTGTTTTTTTCTTATGGGAAAGTGATCTGGAAGTGGTTGACTTTTAGGTGCTTTACATGCAATAGATATTTGTTATATATCATATGTCATCATCAGACATTTCATCTGTAAATGAACTACCTCCCCCCCCCTTAGTATTTTGGGGGACATAGCACTTAGATGATGTTTATATCTTCAGAACTGATCCCTTGATGATTGCTATCCGCTCAGCCTTGGAATGCTTGTGCTGAGTCTTTTACAGTGGTTTTGAATACATGTTAATAAATGGTGCATTTAAGTTCATTACACTGTCAAGCATATAGAATAGAATATTTCCGCTGGAAAGGACCTACAATATTTGTCTGGCCTGAGATATAGGACAGAGACCTTTGAAGCAGAATCATATGATTGCATAAACTAGATATTACTTTAGTAAAACAGATAGTAGAGCTGCCAAATAATAGAGGTAGCATTAAATACTAAGGCTTGTTGTATTTTGGTATAGAAAAAGGTATCAGCCACATCAGATGTATTAAAGTAGTAACTTATGTTAGCCATGGAAGAGCATTTAGGCTACAGCTGCTTAGCAGTGATAAATATTTCAGGTATTGTTCAGCTGTGTCAATGGCAGACATTAATTAGCTATTTATATGCTGGAAAGTTAATACTTACTGTCAGCTTTTATTCCTTTTCTTGTTATCTGCCAGGCCATAAAATAGCAAAGCCTTAGCTTTGCATTAATATAGACAAATGCTCACTCCAACATAAAAGTTGCAAAGGGTGGTGAAAGACAGGCAGTAATGTCCATTTCACTTTCCAGACTCCCATCTCAGATTCTGTTGCATTTCATATCTTTCCTTTAGGGTGGGGAATTTGTAAGAGTGAACATTGACCTTTTTCTTATTTTTACTTTTCTTTAGACTTAGGCTTGCAAGGCTTGCGTGAGAAAGGTCAAAGTCTTCTCGATCAGATATCTAACCAGGCATCCTGGGCCTATGGAAAAGATGTGACCATTGAAAACAAAGAAAATGTGGACCATATCCAAGGAGTAATGGAAGATATGCAGCTTAGAAAACAAAGGTAATAACAACAGTTCTCATAATTAAGATTTTTGTGTGCTAATATGTCACTTAAAGTGAAATGATCTCTTTATATGTGTTTTTGTATCTTCAGTTAAGGGACGTAGTACAACTGTAATTTACATCTGTGATATATTTAAATGGGACAGAAGCCTCCCTGCCTACTCTGTTGCAGCATATTTTGAAATCCAAGCACCTTTTGTATTTTGGTACTGGAAGGAGTATTGAAGTGCTTTTCTGGACTTGTAAATGCTCAAGAGTTATACCTTTTATAGGAAGATATGGCATGAATGTAAGAGGCATCTTCTATATGTTAGCAGTTTGAGATGGAAGGTGTAATAAGACTACAGTATGTATTAATTACATACAGATTTGTTTACTTTCTTTTCTATAATTTCTGTGCTTTGACTATGGTATTTTCACTCCTGAAGATGAGAAGAAAGATGAGATGATATCAGGTACAGTGTACAAAATGGAGGCACAGACTTAAGTTTTCAAAATGTGGGGTCTTTATGAGTTTTGGAAAAAGAGTGGGGAAGGAAGATGTAGTAGGGAAAAAAGCTGAGGAGAGTTGAATTTTCAAGGATTAATTTTGCTGTCATCCTCTTCCTGCAGGCATTTCATTTACTATTTTTTTCTTGAAGATGATGTAGTACTGGATTGGCCATAGTAGTGCCTTTTTTTTTTTATTACTTAGTGGTGTGAAAGAATCAGATTATGCTCATTATTGCTGCTGGAACCCCTGAGACAAAGTATTCTCTGTAGAAAGTGCCTGAACTTTGAGGGCAGTGGTTGAATAAAAATGTGCCTCTAGGGAACAACAAGGTTGCTCATTTTAGGAATTATTCTACCACTTGCAAATTGTGTTCTTAGAGAGATAGGTATTGCTTTAAGTATGCCCTCTGAATGTTACTTACTTGAGCAGTGTTTATGTTTAAAGGGACAATTGCAAAGAGCTATGGGAGGACCGTGTATTATTGTGCAATAAAATGGCAGTTGGAATTTGGCACTGACAAAAAAAACACGTGGCAGAAGGAAAAGCTTTAAATATATAGGAATGGACTCTGAACCAGCTGTTAACTCGAAGATAAATGTTAGAAAAGTAGAATGCTAAGGATTATTAGGAAATGATTAGACATCTAAAATGTCATATCACTTTATAGATTTGTAGTCTGTATCTATTCTGTTACATAATTCTGGGCCCTGTTCTCAGAAGAGAGATAGAATTGTGGGAAGCCAGTTAGAGGATCAAAAAGTCACTAAAATGTTCAGACAAAGGTATGAAGCAGATTCCAGATGATGAATGGTTAAACAAGTTTCTTCAGCCTTGAGAAGAGACGGATAGGTACAATAAGGACTACTATCTCTCAGTAGCATGTAATAATCTTTTCAATGCTTCATTTTTTTTATTTATTTATTTTAATTCTCTTTCATTTCTATTGCATATTTATCATTATTTATATGAACTTGGAGTATAATGTTTACTTCTCGGGACACGTTGCTGCTTTAGTTATGCTTTTGGAATCCAGGAACTATTTTCCTATATTATTAGAGCAACAGATTTCCTTTCTGTAAGCATCAGAGCACTACAGGACATATAACAAAAAGCAGCACACTAACAAACTGTTCTTTGGAAGTACTTACGCTTGCAGCCAGTTTGAAAAAACAGATTTGTGCATACTGACTTTTGTGTTCACTTACAGTGGTGAGTTTCTTGACATTAGTAATTCCATTTGCACTGGATGGTAGTCTGCATCTTGCTGTCTTCGTGGTAGGTTCTGATACTTAAGTGGAAGGGTCATTCTGCTAAGTGTATTAAATTATCTCTCACTGGGATAAGAAAAGAACTTCCAATACTTTTTTTTAATAATTCAAAATAGAGAAAGAACTGCAAAATGTTGTTAATTCAGAACAAGAGAATTAGAATTAGTTTTTATATGAATTGGATTTTGAAATGCGTTCTTACAAGTTACAGAAAAGGAAATCATTATATAAGGGTTCAGTTAATTGTAATTTGGTTATGTAAGAAGAAAAATGGAACGATGTATTGACATCATTTAAAAACAGTCCTCATTTTATTCACCAAGACAGCTTTTGCCAGCAGCTCACAGTATAATTCAGAATTATATCAGGATTAAGCCAGCTTTCCCCTAGACTTTAGTAGAGTAATTATATCAGGATTAAGCCAGCTTTCCCCTAGACTTTAGTAGAGTAATGTCTGTTTTAGCCATGGAAGCCTCTGTGCAGCAGATGTTACCAGTGCAGCAAGGTAAGGAGCCTGCAAGGCTGCTGGAAGGCCTTGTAGCTACTGCTGGTATTACATACAACCATGTTGGGAGACTTGAGGATCATGATTTCAGTGGTTTGTAGTGCTCAGTTGTATTCACTGCGTGTTTTTTGTTATATGAAACATTATATTTTCTGGCCCAGCTAAGCAGCACAAAAATGTTTTAATAATGTTTCCGTAAATCCTAATGTTGCTCACTGAAGACATCGTTGTCAGACTCAGTGTATTGTCTTTGCTATACCAGTGTTGGTGTTTCTGTGTTAAAGGTGTGAGGATATGGTGGATGTGCGGAGACTGAAGATGCTTCAGATGGTACAGTTATTTAAATGTGAAGAGGATGCTGCTCAGGTATGGAAATGCCTACAAAATTTCATCATTTTGATCTTTGTAGTCCACTGGTTAAGCTTGTGGAGGTTTATTTTTGTCACTTCCAAATTTAGTTTTACTTAATGAACTTGTACAGTGAAAATAAATGATATAGCAATGACTGAAAATTGTGTATCTGGTGATTGCATACATGATCTACCAGTTTGTGATACCTTTTTCCGTTTCAAAAATGTGTACTAGTACTGAAGTTACTTCACCCTTCTAGATTTATTTATTCTTAATTTACTGGTTTTTATTAACTTCTGTTTTTCAGGCTGTGGAATGGTTAAGTGAACTGTTGGATGCTCTGCTGAAGACACATATCCGATTGGGAGATGATGCTCAAGAAACAAAAGTTTTACTGGAGAAACATCGAAAGTTCGTTGATGTTGCACAGGTGAAATAAATTATTATCAACACATTTTTTTGTACAGCTTCAGAAGATGTCATGAATAAAAGTGGTACCTGTATGCACAATCATGGAACAGCTGTTACTAGTCTTAATGTCTTAATGCTCCAATGAAGAAATCATGATTGGTGGAATTGATGATGAACCTAATGAGATTTTGAAGTTTCATCAGCAACAGCGATGTTGCAGTATCCTACCTTAGTTTATCTGCTTCACATAGGCAATGCAAACCACATGAAGTTTACACTGACTTCCTTAGAAAGCATATCTTTCAGATTGTCCCTTGAAGGACTGCAATGAAGTATTGAAATACAGATGAACCACTTGATTTCAGTCTATCTTGTGCTGAAACGGAGCCTTTCTAGTGGTCTTCCAGATAGAGTTGACTGTTGGTGTATGATAGTCCTGCTCATACAAGGAATTTTGACACTAGGAGAGTTAGTTCAATAGAACAACTATGATTTTTGACTACAGCTGCCGACTAATGAACCCTGGTGTACTAGAGTCTACTGAAATTCACTGAAGCCATTGGGCATGTTTTCCACATCTGTTTGCACATCTTGAATGTGCAAACAGATGCCGAGTACAAGTGAAAGAATTGCACCTAAGTATAGAAAGTGTACAAGCCAGGCCTTTTTCAGATGTTTTTTCAGCCGTATACTGCTTTTAGGAACGTGTGGTTCAGACTTGCCAATTAACAGATGTGATGTTTTTGAATTGCACCTATTACATGGGAATTGATTTTTCTCTGTTGATGAATTAGAACTGATGATGATAGAAGGGTAGCTTTGCTTTTACACAATACACCTGGATGTTAGGTGACCACAGATTTTACAGTGAGAGTCATCTTGGCAGTAGATATCAAGTATCCTATGTAAGATCCAAGCAGCTATTTGAAATTTTCAGGAAGCTGATATCTTTTGCCATCATGAATGCTAGACAACAGGGGATTATTTTAAAAATAGTCTTTAAAGAGCAAAAGCACTGTTTGGTTGGTACAATTTTATTCATACTTCATACAGTAGATTAGTCCAGTATACTTTGTGGACCTAAATTGAGGACCTTTTATAAACTTACCTGCTGTTGTTTTAAGATGTTAACTAGCAATTAAGTTAAATGAGGTGTTTTTATGTGTACTTTTTTTTTTCCCATCCCCTCCAACTTTTAGAGTACTTATGATTATGGGAGACAGTTACTGCAGGCAACTGTGGTCCTGTGCCAGTCCCTGCGATGCACTTCAAGGTCCTCAGGGGACACTCTTCCAAGACTGAACAGAGTGTGGAAACAGTTTACAATAACTTCTGAAGAAAGAGTACATCGGCTGGAAACGGCTGTTGCATTTCATTCAAGTGCTGAAAAAGTGAGTGTTGTGTTTTTTAAGAAGAAGAATTCTTGCTGGAATTTAAGTGAACAAATTTTAAGAAAAATGAAGCCAGTGTGCAGTTTTGTTTTGGTTTTGGTTTTTTTCCCCCCTTTCTAAGTATTAGAAAAAAAAAGGCAGAAGAATTTAAGCATATTTTTCTAATTGTTTATTTCAATATTTATTGCTTATACCTGTATTGGTATAAGGGGGCTCTATAGGTCCTGTAGGGTCTGCTTGACAAGGACATCAGCCCTGAAATTCAGGTGCACTGAGTTGGGACTGGCAAGATCTTCAGAGAGTTAAAAGGTGTATTGCTTTTTAATCTGTGTGCATTTGGAATGCAGTATTCTTAGAAACTGTGTAAATGAATGCAGCTCTCACCAGTTCAGTTTCCATGCATGCTGTATTGCTGCATCTTGGATTTTGCACTTGGAGGGTTTTGAACTTGTTTTTTTTCAAAACACACCTCTACCTTGATACAGTTTTCAGATTCCTGTAAGCATCTCACCACTGTGCCCAGTTGGAGGGTGAGCTATCAACAAGTGTGTTATTAGGAATTAGTTGCTATTCAGTAACAGCTTCCTGAAGCGGAGGAGTATTGGGAGTTTTCAATTGCCTGAATCTGAGACAACGTCCACTAATGTAGATCATGAGATTTTTGTCCAGGAACCATTCTTTCTGTGAAGTGATGCATTTTAGAAAAGCAATTTAGAGAGTGGATCTCTAATACTGACAATAAAATTGAATGGAACTGCAGAAACCTTGCACATGGTGAAAGGAAATAAATTTATTCAGTCTTTGGAGGAGAGCATGGATGTGAAGCTGATTCATATGCTTCTTGCACATGTTAGTTTCTTACTTGTACTGATGGAACATACTTTTCATTCGTAGGCATTGGGAGTTGATGGAGGCTCACAAAAGCAGCAATACATATCTGTGCTGTCACAGATGACTGAAAATAATTTTATCTGATATCAAATTAGGAATTTGTGAACTCTAATTCTAAGAGAGTTCATTCTCAATCCATATTATGAGCATTCTTTCATTATTGCAATAGTTCAATGCTATGTTTTTAGGCAGTCATACGTTAAAAAAAAAAAACAGCGTAAATGAGTAACTGAAATTAATGCTCGTGTTCAAAACATTATTTTCCTAGCACTATTGTGACATATTAATGAGTCTGAGAGGAAAATATGCTGTCAGTATCCATACTGCTTTGGTAAAAGGTAATAAGTGGAAGAAAATATAGAAGTAATTGCTAGTATTGGGTTCCAATCCCATCTGGAAGCATTTGTATACAGACTTTTTTAATCCCACCCATTCTGTGTCAGTTGTGAATTTCAGTTTTGAAAGAGCTTGTAAGGGAGCCTTCATTATCCATGTTTCTTCATATGACTGTCTTGTGTGTTTAATGATGCAGGTTACTATTTTTATGCATTTTACATTTGTTACTGGAATACTGTTTAGCAGAACTATTTTTTCTTTCTTTGTTTCCTCTTACAAGTCATGTAAAAAACATTGTAGTACAGAACAGCGGTAGCCTCAACTATCTTTGCAATGTAGTATAATCGATATTTTCCTTTCTTGAATTATATGAATATTCCAACAGATCTCTCAAATGTGGCAGTGAAGATGCAGAAAGAGCATTGACTCCGTCAGTTAATGGCACTTAAAAAAACTTGTGCGCTATCCTTTCTGTACTTTATTCTATATGAACTTTTTTTTTAAACAGGTTTTGCAAGAATGTCCAGAGCAGCCTGAAGCTTTTAATGAAATGGAGCAATTTGATGAAATTGAAGCAGTTGGGAAATCACTGTTGGACAGACTAACAGTGCCTGTAGTTTATCCAGATGGGTATGCAAAATGTTTTTCTAGTGTTTTCTGAATATACTTTTGCTAAAGTTTTATATTAGTCTCATATGCAGAACCACCTTGAATGCTTATTGCTGAAAAGAAAAAGGCAGTGCACTAATATTCATGAAAAATTCATTCCTAACTTTTCACAGAAAGTAGGCAGGTTCAATTTCAAACTTTCCAAAGACAAGATGCAAACTTTTTTTCAAGTAGCAAGTTTTTCCACACTCAGTAATCATTAGAATCATGCAGTCTTTACACCAGCAAAGTATGTAGAAGTAACAGAATAACCAGTCTCCAAGACCATTCCCTGACAATAGATACTGGATTAGAATTATGGTATTTTTATTAATTCCCAATTTCATCTGAAGTCTTAAGACAGTGCACTGAAGATAAATTTACATTTGATGTATTCAGCAAATAAAACACTACTTCCCTCATGAGCTGGTCATACTAATTTAAAATTGGTGGCTGTTTTGAGCTACAAATGCAAATTGAATTTGGAATCTTAGCCATATTAAAGCTCAGTTCTCTGTATTCAATAAAATGAACTACTTCATTGTGATGCTGAGCTTGTAGTTAATTTCTTCTACCCGAGTGTAGCCAAGCCTTGGAACTAGTCTCTGGGTGTGTAGTGTCCCATGCCATAATGAGTGAGATTTGAAATCAGTATTTTGCATTAGATGTTTAAATCTTATGAAATGGTATCAGGGAACTGCATTATGAGTTACCTGAAGTTAATTTGAAAAACAGTTACAGGAAGCTGGTCATGAAAAATTAATTATTGTCATTTCCAAAATAATCTGTTCTCTGTTCAGTATAGTTTCCTTCAGTAAGGAGCTCTACCCATGAAGATGGACCCAGGCCTGAACTAGTAGTGATTTTTCACTACCCTTACAGTGATCTATCTGAAAATAGTGGAAGCTTTTATAGCTGTGAGGAGAAGAAAAAAAAACAAAACAACAAAAACAAACCAACAAGCAAAACCACCAAAAAGTCTGTTATATGTGATGAAGTATCTTGTTATAACTTCTGTATAGCAGATTCTAGTGACCCAGAAAAAATAACAACCATTATTTATTCTTACAATGGATATAATTTGCAGATAAAGTAAAAACAGATGTTAGAACCTGGGAAAGAAGATGCTATCCCTCCTCAGAAGTGGGATCTTAACTGTCCTAAATTCTAGGATCCTCTGCTCGTTATCACAAAGCATTCTATTTCTGAAGTATTTAATAAACAATTTTCAAAAGAATTCATAAATTAGTAGAAATAGTTTTAAAAACATAAGAACACCCAAAATGTCATAAAATGGTTTGAGGCATCTTCATCAGCCTTTACATCACTTCAGACTTTTGTCAGAATCTTCTTGGAAGTCCAGTCCTTCTCATGGCTTCTAATCTTCATCAGGAAAAACATCTGCCCATATTGTGATCCCATTAACAACTCTGCAGTCCGTTGTCTTTGTAATTTCCTAGTTAAATTTGTCTTCTCCTGCATGAAAACACTTTTCTGTCTGCTTATGTCTGTCTGCCAACTCTGTGCTTTGTAATTAGATTTCATATCTGTTATTCTGCTGAAACAGGTGTTCTGTTCAAATCTTCCTTTTTCTGGCAGCTTGGTTAGTTGCTTCCCTAAGATTCCAGCTGTTCTTTTTGTTGTGTTTGAATGGAAGAAACCAGTTTACACAGCCATGTATTCATTGCAGTTTGAGAGATAGAGGATACCATTAGACAGTATGTGACTGACTTCAGGTACACAGAGTCCTCTAGTATGCAGCAATTATATAGCCTCAGAATTAATGCATAAACAGATTTCCTTGATTGTCTTAGTACTCAAAACTGCCAGACTGGCTTGGGGGCTAGTTGTACTTAACAGAACAGTTGAAAGAATCTTTTTGATATAAAGGCTCATTTAGTATTTGTAGTAATTTCACAAAGTTATGCTAAAGTCTCATCGCTGAGTCCTCAAAGCCTTTTAAAGGTAGCTTTTAAATTTCAAAAGGAAAAAGAGCCTATTTTTCTTATCTGCTTTTTGTTTTGTTTTTGTTTTGTTTTGTTTTTTAGGTCCGAGCAGTACTTTGGGAGTCCAAGTGATATGGCTTCTGCTGCAGAACACATTAGAGAGAAGATGAAGCTAGTTAGCATGAAAAAGCAGCAGCTGAGACAACCAGAACCTACTACCCCAGAGAGCTAATACTGACCCTTGTCTATGAATTCATAACAGGACTTCAGTTTGTAATCCAGCATGTTGTTTGCATATTACAGAATTTGGCATAATATATTAAAATGCATTTCACAGCTATTATGTCTCATCTTTTTTTTCAAGTCAATGTTTTCAGCATCTTAACATTGTACATCTATCAAGCCATAATTACTTAACAGGCTATGAAACCATAGATTCCAATTATGAAAAGGAACTGTAAACTTTGCACTGAAGTTTGCTGTAAAGCTTTACCTGACCTGTCAGCTGCTGCTTAATTAAACAGCTGATGCAAGCTTTGAATGGTGCTAATGAAAGTGTTAGGAGTTCCATATTATAAAATTGTAGTCCTTTGCTTCCCCTATGCCCAGGTGATGTAGTAATTTTAGACTGTAGGTGAAGTTCCTGCAGTGTAGACAGTGTTGATCCTATAATTTTAATTTGAAATGCTTTAAAAAAAATAATTTAAGAAATCATTTTTATTGTGCCAGTATGCAACCTGCCTATGAAATCTTTGATATATCAAATTCATTAAACAGATGTTTTCCTATTTGTATTGATAATGTATTAAAAGCTGTTTGTGCTTAATAAAAATCATCTTTTAATAATCTAATCTAAATTTGTTCTGGTCTGTATTCCCAATGTCATTTGTGTAAACTTTTGTGATAAATGGTAGTCAAAATAATCACCTCTCCCCCCATATATTTACAAAGTCTGTATATTTTTTATGAAATTCCTTTTAATACGCTGTAGCTTGAACTATTATTAATAGGAGCGAGAGTCTGTGTTATTTTTTTCTTACTTTCTGATACTTGAAAGATAGTATGTGCATAAATCAGTGTTACATTAATAACAGTTTTGTTCCCACATTAAGACTGGTATACAAATCATGTGCTTTATTTTTAAGTCTTGTTTCATTCTGAACAAAGAATCTTGAATAATGTGAATATCCCTGGTAGTACCTTTGAGGTTAAAGATTTTCATCTAATGAAAAATGATTAACATGAACTTGAAACCATGATATTAGTGATAAAATGAAATTTACTAAGAGAAGGGAATCAGATTGAAAGTAAATCAGCTGTATGAGTAATTTGGTTTACTAATTACTCTTCGGGATTTAATCTGGACAAAATCAGTATTACATTTACTGGCAGATTGTGTGGTATCTGACTATATTCTGAAACAAACAGCTGCAGGTCTAAGTACCTTATATTGTTCTTGCACTCTCTTTTACACTAAAGACAATGGTTTCTTCCTTCAGGCATTATTATTACTCTTCAGGTTTTTATGATTAATCTGTCATTCAAATATTATATTTTTTATCTAAGTTTTCACACATTTTCTTCTGAGGAAAATGATGTCATATAATGCAATTTTTGTATTAAAAATAATAATTCAAAATTAATGGCTTAACTGTAACTTTAGTGATAAAGGTATTTTTCCTCTCGGTATTTTGGCAGGGGAAACCCAATTGTTCTATGATGCAATGGTAAAATATTACATTATTGCTAGTTTAAAACCAGCAAGTTTCACAGACTTTTTTTATAAAGAGACTTTTTCAATGTAATCTTTTTAAATTTAATTCAGTTGTTCAGTTCAATTTGAGAAAGCTGCTGTTACTATGGGTAATATTTGGATGAGATAAACTTGTTTAGAAAGAACCCAAACATGAAAAATCAATGTATATTAAATACGAAGCACAAACACAAGTAAATTAAGATTATAGTCATTAATAAGCACTGTGTCTCCTGATCTGCAGCATTTGTTTGTAAATTGAATCTACTTAAATAATTGTCTGCAGTATAAAATACCAGTAAAATATTACTGTATACCATAAGCATGTTACAAGCACTAAGATTATTTTGCAGGTATTCCCCTCTCTCTTTTTTAAAAATCTTGTTCAGGGGCTCAGCAACATTTTCAAAAGCAGAGCACAGTATCAGAAGCTCCTAACTCATTTGTGTGACAGCTGCATGCGCAAATTGGAACTGGCGACCATTCACCCTAATAAACCCGATGCTATTTTTGGCTCAGTGTGTGAAGCCCAATCTTGATGCTGTTCTTATCTGTCATTTGGCATTCCTAGAGGCCAGTGGATTCTGACTTTAACCCTGTTGTCTCTAATGGGAGTCTCTGAAATAACCCATTGTGCTGTGCCAGCTCCCTTCCCCTGTGGAATGTCTTGTGGCTGCTAAGGTGCTATTTTTCCATCACTTTGCAATTTGCTTGTTTTCTATGTATCAGAAATGATGGCAAGTAGTTTTCTAGGTCATGTTGCATGACCCTGCCAGATATTTCCGAATACTTAATATGAACTCTGAGACTTCCTATCTTAGTGAAAGATTGGAATAAACACCATCTGAAAACAACACTGTTGAATGTAAAGAGATTTTTGTGCTAGTCTTTTTCTTAATCCACCTACCATCATGCTTGTACTTGCTCCTGAACCTTTAGAAATTTACAACCCTGAATAGCACACAAAGTCAATGAGATATATAGAGACATGCTAAAAGGCAAAAGTGTGCTCAAGTACTCTCTTCCCACTTGTCTGTGCAGGTACTACTGCACTACCTGTGGCTCCTGCTCTCCATTTTTGGTAGCAAAAACAATTCAACCAACACAGTTCTAAAAGATTGAAATGCATGGGATTTTATTTTAATGTAAATTGCCTCTAGTGAAGGTACAGTGCTATGTGTAAGATGGGGAGATACAAATAGAATAGGGAAGGAATGACTGTAAGGATTGTACTTGTTCTACTGCTAAGTACATTAGTGACTTGGAAGTGGAGTCACTAAGTTCCATGGTGATGAAAACAGTAACAATTTTTAAATTCCTCTTAGCCAAGTTTGGATGGATTTGAAATGTTTCAAAATGCAGTAAATATGTTATTACTCTGTTGTGGTAATGTATTCTTTGTTACTTTGTTCTGGTAAGGTAACCCCGAGTGCAATGATTTATTTATTTATTTTATTGTTTATTTTTGTGGCAGTGAGCAGCATTAGAAAGGTGATCAACTCAGTAGGTGTTACCCATTTTTAGTAGGGCATCAGTTGAATAAACTGTTAGTTATTATACCTGTAAATTTTATTAATTGTGAGAGTTGTGTGGGCATTTGTATTGGTTTCCATCACAATGTTTGATTTTGCTTACTGCTTAACTTTGCATTGTCATTAATAGGACTAATGGGGTTAATTTTTTCTTTGGGGGGGGGAAACAGTTTTGGATCATGGAGACTTGTATGGCTGACTTTGTGTTCAAATGGAGTTACTCTGGAGTACAGCAGTGGATGGAGAAGGGTTGTGTATGCAGTGGGATTGTATAACACCTCTTATAGTACCATGCTAGCCTAAGAATATCAGTGCCAGCTGGCAAAAAGATAAGGGGAAGTTTTTTTTCTCATCCCAGTTTTTATTTTTTTTTTAAAAAAGACATCAGTAGATCATGTTCACAACGAGAAGTTGGTTCTGGGCTTTCAACAACAATAATGGCATGTAATGACATTACGTTAACCTTCAGTTTCCTGGATTGTTTCTACAGGATAACTTTGATCTCTGTAAGGACATTACTAGGAAGGAGGAAGAAAGGAAGGTTTTGGAGCTAAAGATGAAATTCTCCAGTAGCACACTGCATGAGCTCTGGAGCTAAAATGCGGCAAATGAAAGCAAAGGTTTGGTGATTCCTGACTTGTGAAGTCTATCCCTCATATCTCTGCAGCCTCTTGGAACAGTAAAGAGGGGATCAGCACTCTAAAATAACCTCTTACATTAGACTTCTAGTTTCAAGAAAACAATCCAAAAGTTGAACTAAGTATGCAGACTATCAACCCATATATATATGCAAAAGTGCCTGAACGTGAACTGCAGGGCCAAAAGCTGTTCAAGTGTCAGGAATTTACATAACATCCTTCCAAAAAAGTAATTAATTAATGATCTTTTTGGAGAGATACCTATTGTCTTTTTTAGGTTTGTGGAAAAGTGATACACTCTGAAATAAGATACAGAGGCAAATAGTCAAGCAGTTTTATTACTTGCAGAGTCAATTTGAATCTTGGTAGGCTGTCTTTTCTACAATTTTCTACAATTCTGTCATTTCTACAATTTCCTAACGTAATAATGTGGGCTATTGCAGAGTTAGTTCTGGGAAATTTAAATCAGAGGCTGAAGAGAAGTACAGTGGGCTATTGTTTTAAAATCATCGATCCTTAAAATCATCTCACTTCCATTTCCTCCACTTAAATAGTTCCATTGTTAGAATACTGATGATGCCAGTCAAGACTTCACCTTAATAGAGAATTCTATTAGTGATTGATTATTTTCATGCCTTTTGCAAGGATATGGAGTGAAGGAATTCTTCAAGATGTTTTTCATGTGATGCTCTTTGGAGGTCTGTTGCAGAGATGTACTGTGTAGAAATACAGGTAAGTCTAAATAAGCACACAAAAATCAGTTTCTCCATTTCTAATGGGTTCCTTGGTACAGATCTCACAAACACACAGTAGTTAAGGACCATTTTTTTTGATTTAAGGTCAATTTGGAACCTGAAGGTAAATCATTAAAGAAACTTGAGAACATATCTGATTCTGTCAAATTGGAAGACAACATCTTAAATATCAAAGATATTAATAAAAATGTGTGCCTATGGAATTTTAGTTATGCTAATCTAGACACAGGATATATTGAAAATTATTGTTTCTATTTACCACATTAATGATACCTTAATCTTAAGTCAGCGCTGAAAATTAGGGCAACAGCTTTTTCTTTTCCAGTCAGTCGACTTTAGTTTGTGTAGGTCTCTATTAGAGCAAAGACTATGGGAATGTAATATAGAGACAAGAGGAAGACTCAGTTAGGACATAAATTTATTTTAAATGAAGTGGAGAAAAAAAGACACGGTCTTAAAATTCCAAGCATGCCAAGGAAATAAGATGGGAAATTAAAGTGAAGTGAAAATCCCAATTTTTAAATTTAATTTCATTTGAAAACGTTCATCTACCAGATACTAATGTTATTACAGTTTATAAGCTGGAGAACAAAGAGACTAATGTTTTGAACTTATGAAATGCAAGGAAAAACAAAGGAAACTAATTGATCTTAAGTTTATAATTTTGGAATGCCTTAAGAGGTTGTGGAAATAGTTGGTTGTGTTAGCAAGATTTGTGCAGATAAATTACTTTAGTAATAAACAAAAAAGGCAATATATGATTTTTATTTTATAAGCCACAGGCTTTTAAGTAACAATGCTTTTTTTTTTTTGTCAGTTTAATGACTACATTGAAATGTCAAACACGTGACTACTTAATGCTACAGGAAAAAATACCTTTTTGTGCCTAGGTAACTAGCACATTGTGTGCTTAAAAGTGTGCTTAAATGCTTAAACCAATTTTAAATTGGTAATTGGTTGGATTTTTTAACAGTTCCAGAATCACAAATACATATTTTATACATTAGCAAGCCTTCAAGCCTTTTAGCTGTTCCACAAACAGCCATTGATTACTATCAGACACCACTGAGGCAAGCTTCTGTCAGGAAACCTCTAATGGACTTTGGATTTGTATGTAAAGGGGACGAATACTATGTATTATGTAAAATATTTAATATTAATAAATCAGTGGGTTATCTGTGCTTAAAATGTCTGAGTAGGCCTAATGTAACTATCCCTAGTTTCTAATGCTCCACATGTATCTGTCTTTGGGAAGGCCGATTTAGCCACAGATCATCTGTCAAATTTTTGTAGCAAACCATGCCACTGACTGCACATGACGAAAATGGTCTGTATGACTGCTTTGCACAGCCAGCTGAAGCATGGTTTCTACTTAGGATGATATAAATACATTTAGCACTTCTGAGGATTCTGACATTACATATCCCAATCTTGTCCTGTCTACTTTACTACAATACTGTCACTGTAAGCAACATGTACATTAATTCAATTAGAAAATAATGAAAAGTGGTCTCATGGTAGCTGTGGGTTCTAGAATGTGCACAGTAAGATGCTTGGGCAGTTCTGTGTAGATACGTATTCTGTGTAGAATAAGGCTGTGATAGCTTACAGTAGAAGAGCACTGAGACTTCTGTGAAGTCCTGAGAATCACTGGCCCTATTTGGATGGAAATAAATTATCCTGTTGCAGTACACTTATAGGTTACCCCTTGAAAAGCTTTACTGAGCTGGTTTGTAGATCTTAACACCAAGCATTTATTCTAAACATATATAAACTGTGGAAAAAAAGTGGAGCATGAAGCTTATCTTAGATGTAAGCACTGCCTCTTGGAGGAACTGATGGAAGACCTGTTACTTTACATTTTTATGGGGACAAAGCATGAACAAATGCCTCTCAAAACCCCTGATTTTTATTTGTTACTTTTCTCCATTTTGGCAGGACCAGTCAAATGTGTTAATTTCAGTGATGCAATTTTCAGTCATGGTTCACTGTGTTATGCTTGGTTTGCATTGTATGGATTGGTATCTCAATTTGGGGTGTTCTGCTTTCCATGTACACTTTCTCAGCAAGAGTTGCAGATGCTAAGTGACAGTACATTCCCACTGTCACTGCTGACTCTTCAGGCATGCCTGGATTGCTCATGATTCCCATGCCTCACAGGAGCAGAGGTTACAGAGTTCCAGTGGGCTGCAGAGCTCCAGTAGGATGTTTCTCTCAAGTACTATGGCAGGATTTTTACATTTTTTTTTTTAGAGTCTTGGTGAAGTGGTAAGTGTCTTTTAACATTCCATTCTCCTCTTAAGATTTTTAGAATACTAAGTGAGTAGCTTTCATTGTGTCTTAACTACAGGCAAGTATATAGTGTGGTTGCTTGATATTTAATATGATAGTGTGACATGAGCCTGACTTTTAGAGACTTGGGATCAAGCCATGTTCTAAACTGGTACTAAATGCAGACTGTTCTTTTTCTGAACCCTTGTATGCAGCTCTGCATGCCTCTATTGAATGATAGATAACTGCAAGCTGGGCTCAGCAGGGTGAAGACTGTACAATGTAATTGACACGTTTGACTGCTACTCCACATATCTGTGGTGATGATGTGAACATGATGCCCCACTGTCTGCTTTATATCACTCACTGCCTCTCGGAACATGTCCTTCTTCCTGTCCACGACAAATGTATTCAAAGAAACACAGTAATTTGGTCAGCCGTAGGCAGAGTTTTTATTAATACTTTGCTTGAAACAGCATCAAAAGGCTGTAGAGAGCCACATGCTCAATGAGCCTTGTAGGGTTTTTATTTCCACCCATTGTGTATGGCCAATTTGTTAGGTAGTTGCCATTTGAAGGCATCATTTCATGGTGCATTACCTCTGCAGAGCAAGTCATTCATGAAGAAGCCAGGGCATTTGCTCCAGCAGGTGACAGAAATGTCAATGATTTGAGTTCTTTTTTATAGAAATCGGGTGCTGTCAATAAGTGGGCTGTGAGGAAGTTCAGGAAGATCAAGCTGATCCTTTGAAGGCCATGAAAACAGAAGAAACATTAATGCAGTGAGAAAGAGCAACTCGGAGAAAATGGTTTAATTACAGAATATTTACTAAATATCAGATCGTGAGGGGAAAAAAACAAACTATGCAGTCCATGAAGTATACTTGCATGCTGGTTTTATGCCTGAAATAGTGAAAGCAAGGTTCTAAAATGTAGTTGCTGCAGATCTTGCTGCCCTGGCAAAAGATGACTTAACGTACATCATCTATTTCTGCCTTCTGAAACTCCTCAAAAGGTTTCTATTAATTTAGGCCAAGTTCTGGGATTCCTTGCTGAAATGTGGCTTTTAATCTGTCAGCTCTCTCCGGGAACTATTTATGTTGGATTGAAGCTCTGAGTTAAAAAATGGAGGCAATTAAATTATTTGGGTTTTTTTATACTTTCTCTTGATTTAGCTACAGAAACAGAAATCCCACAGTTATTTTATAACTAGGAAAAAAATACCCCTAAATCTAATGTTCCATTTTGCAACTTAAAAACATCTTAATCCCCTTAAAAATCTGAAGAGAGCTGTAAAACATACTGCATGATTTTAAAGAACCAGTGCAAAAATAAACAAATATGAAATGCCAAGGATTTGTAAATGCATTAGCATTATTATGATTTTAAATTTACTTGATATACATCCCTTTTACCTCAGGGGCTGACAAGATGCCTCAAGAGCAACACCCTGTTTTATGGTCATTTGCAGATTATAAAATAGGAAGAGACTGGAACAAAATCTACTCCACAGCCAGTGATGGGGTGACATCTTCTGTAAAAATGTCAGTGTATTTTTAATGTGATCAGTCAGAACCTAATTTGAAAGTTATTTTTCATTACATGAATTTTACCTCAGCACTCTAGCAATATTATTGCTTCCAGTGAGGACACAGTAGTGTTCTCAGGCCATAATATTCCAGCAAATTAATGTGTTGTCTGAGAACATATCCTGTAAGACTCTTGCCTCCAGCATTCTAATATTGAAACTGTGTTAAGGTTAAAAACAAAACAAGAATCTCTGTGCAATTTCAAAAATGCAGTAAATTGCAGGTCTACTTGATTTGTTATTTCCTTTCTCTTCTAACCCCCAGTGCAGCTTTGTGTCCGACTGCAAACTTCAACTGTAGTCTTTGCCTGCCTTTTGTCTCCACATTGAGAGGAAGATCACAGGATAATTTACCAGAAAATCTTTTCTCCATTCTACCATTAAACTTCAATTTCTATCCCCTTTTCAAACAAAGACTGTGATTATTATCCTGGTCAAACCTATTTTCAAGTGTGAAATTTAAGGTAATTAAACAATGGGGATCCTTAGTCAAAGCAGCTGCCCTGCAGGGTTCACTAGGGGACTGATACTTCAGAAGCAGCTAGTTCAAGAAATTGGAAAAAGTGTTAAACGGATTATTTAGCAATTCACAGCAAAATGCTTTTATCCTGGCAAAAGGCTCCTAGACATATTACTGGGTGCTCTGTGACAGTTAAAGCTCTTGAAAAAATTACATTTGAGCAACTGGTTTATTTACTTGATAGCACTGATGCTGATGGCCTACGGTAAATTTGTATCTGTAAAAGGTTTATATAGAAAACTTATCTATACCTTTTAGGCTTAACACCAACAGCAAGGTCAAGATGGTCAATTTAGTGACTTGTTTTGCAGCAATACTGCAGTTTTTAAGTGAATCCGAACTGCTGTGTTCATTCAGTGGATATTAGGCACTCAGAGCACTGTTTTATCACTTACAATGTAGTCTTTAGGATAAAGTTAATGTAGAAGTTTAGATCCAAATGTGGTTTATATCAATCCAGCACAATGTGACAGGCTCTCAACTGCTATGTGTGCCACCTTCCCATAAGCCCTTTCATATTACACCTCCCACAGATGTATGGATAGTAAGATTTTGAACAAAGCAAAGCTCTTTCAGTACCCTGACATGGTTCTCTTGCTACCACAGGCCAAGTGCCACTTGGCAAATGCACTTAAAGTTGCCTATAATTCTTTCAACTTTCAGCTTCTTCATCATTAATCAAGACTTCTACTGGTTCAAGATCTTGTCCAGTCTTTTGTCTTCCTCTTTAAATTCCTTATTTAAATTGTCTTTTCTCTTTTCCATTATTTTACTGTGGTGAGACCTACATCTCAGAGGAACTAGAAGCGGCTTAGAGCAAATAGCAGAAGAGTTTGTAGAGTGTGAAAGGTCATTAAACTGGGCGCAGGGACGGAGTATCCTCATTTCCTGTAGTCACACCCTTGTTACACCGGGTGTCAGCAGTTAGCACACAGCTGCTTAACAGCCCGGTTCCAGACAAATGTGAGGAGGGCAGGGAGATTTCAATACTTCCTGATTTTTAACCTCGTCTAAGTCTGTCATACAATTCAACACTTATGTGAAAGGTGCAGACAAGACCTGGTATGTGCTTGCTGTTTGAGGTGCCATGATTTGGAAGAGGGAAATGTGATCAGAATATACAGAGGAATGCTCAGCAGTGTGAACCTTCAGGTAGCGCGTTGTTTTTTTAAAACAAAACAAAGCACTGCTATTTATAACTCCACTGATAAATGACTTCTTTTTAAAAAGGATTCTAAAGCCTTGTGGTTCTTTAACAATTAAATGTCAACTTCCCTGCTTCATTTTTCTCTTCTGGATAAACCCTCCCTAATATCAGATGCCTGAAGTAATGTGCTATTAGAAATGTAGCTGTGTAACATAATTCTGGACTTGTTCTAACTTCAGCTTTATGAAATTTGTGTCCGCTTAAATCAACTCTTCCAAAGAATAGCAACAGTATGACTTCGATGTTTTGATGTGGTTAGCATGATTATATCTATTTCATTAGTCTCCTGTTAAATAAATGTCTCGTACTGATCATTTTGCATCATTGCTGGCTGATTATTTTTGGTAAGATGAACAGAGATGCTTCACTTTTAAAAGACAGAAGAATACCAATGTTACTGTCTCTTTAAACAGTTCCTGTGGTTTTTAACTAATGTCTTTATTTCACAAGTTTAATATAGACATCTGTATTCATGTATAAACATTGCAAAATAATTAAAGGAAAACAAGTCCTATAATACAGCTAAATTATAAATGTTAAGTTAAACACAGAAATTAGTGACAAGGGGCAAAACTCTCATTGTAGGTACCTTATTAACGGTACAGCTTGCAGCTGCCTCGAAACTTAGATGTAGGTTGCAATCTGCATCTTAATCTTCCTTCTTTACAGGGAGAAAAGCATTGCTGATCTCACATCTATATTTGGTGCAGAATGCATACTCCACTGTGCTGACACACCACATCAGGAAGGAATTTCCAATGCTCCCAAGGAATTTAGTAACGAAAGTCCTTCTGGCTTTCCTTACATGTATGGGTGAGGGAACATACTAATCTTGTGTAAGAAACTGTTCTCTTTCTGCTGCTGCTGCTGGAGCCTGAACAAGGAATTAATGAACTACATGATGACTCTTCATTCTTCTGACAGAGATGAAGATGCTGGCCCACCATTTTTTTCCATTGACAAGCTTGGGCTGACTGTGTATGTACCACCTGAGAGCTGTTAAAACGGCTTCGCTTTTGTATTCATCAGAGTGCAGATCCACAGTCTGTGCAGCATTTGTTTTGGACAACACCCAGTGAGACAGAAATGTTGAGCTTTCCTGAGGGTACTGATGGGGTAAGTCCACTTTCCAACTGATTCTGAGGAAACTTAAGTGAAGATAGCCATCCCTGCTATTTCTAACATAAACATTAAAAAAAGGACATGCTCGTCTCTTCATCTGAGATGAGAAAATGAGATGTGATCCTTTTGTGCCACACACTTGTGTATTGCTTTCTGTTTAATATTTTCACCCTGTTCAACAGTTAAAATTTTCATTGCTTATATTATTTTATTATATATATATATTATTTTGCCATTCTATTTACACTTGAATAGTCAAGTCACTTTCAGTCTTCCCTGTAGTTGTCACTTCAAAGAAAGGTATAAATCCACCTTGTGTTTTTTAGTGGTTGTGACAGGAAAACAAAATTAAACTTGCAAAGAAAAATGATACCGAATAATGTGTTTGGGTTTTGAGACATCTGTTCAGATGAGTTGGCTTAGATGTACGTCTGTTAATCAGTCAGAGCTGCCAATGGCTTCAGAATTATTATGGGAACCTGTGGTCCTCTTTCAGTCTCTTTCTTTCCCTAAGGTGCTTTTTGTCCTCTTCCTCCAGTTATTTGTGGTGTGATACCTCAAGTTTATCTGCAAGTAAAGAATCTGAAGAAATTATTTTTTTTTCATGACGTGACATTTGACAAGGGAAGGATGTTCTTTCTGAAAGCACTAATGTTTTAATGCAGTCTTAGAACAAAAAACTTCTGTTGCAGGGGTTTTTGAGTGGATTTCCCAACACTTCAGTTTCCTATGCTGTTCCTCTCGAGTCATGTGCTAAGATAATAGACCAGATGAGCAGATTACCGCCAAGCATGGATTATTATTTCTGTATATTTGAAAACATTCAGGGCATTTGCGTGCTCTTTAGGAATTCAATTAGCATGATGTTTAATGAATAAAAATGTAAACTTATTTATCCGTATATAAGCCAGATAAAGAACAGGAAGGTAAAATTTTAAATAGGAGATGCTTCAGGAGTGGTGATGCAGAAGCAAAAGTAGAAGAGGTTTTGTTAGGATCATGCACAGGAAGAATGGGAAGATACAAGCTATAATATTTGAATTAAGGATGAACATCAGCAGACTTTATTTGATTTGTATACTTGCTTGCCGCCGCTTTGTCATTGAGTTAAGGATGAACATTAGCAAACCCTCTTTGAT
>JANHFX010002144.1:69946-80645 GCA_027560015.1 Chloroceryle amazona
AGGAGGAGTGATCCCCCGTGCACCCAGCGCTGCGAATAAAGAATATTTGCTACTAATAAAATTGTGAGAGCTCCTTTTGAGAATCATATTTCATTATGATTGTATGTTTTAAAATAAAATGTATCTGGGAACTATCAAACAATAATTCAGGCAACATGGACCATGGTTCGTTATTATCATTATTTGTTATTACAATTCGCTGAGCAGGGACATTTGCCTCTTGGGCACTCCTTCACAGCTATTTCCTAGCCCTTTACTGAGACTTCTGTGCCTTATTTGCCATGGTGGCAAAGATGGTGTAACTCCCTTTTTGGGGCCATCAGGGTCCCAGGTTCTTTTAGGGCTGTCTTTCCTTAAGCTCCTGGACTCTTAAGCTGACAGTGAAATGGCATCTGCTTGTGCTTCACCTGTTAACTACCTGAAGTAAATCTCATTTAAATCAGGACCATTTACCCTGACTGGCTCTTTCCCTCCCTCTTACAGGTAATAATAACTCTAGCTTCTAGGATCATGGAGAATGCACATGCCCTGCCTAGGAGCAGGGGTTTGGCAACAGAAACCCCTCACAATAGTGAGGGGACCGAGGGTGGTCTAGGCCTGGCTGCCCTTTACCCCCGAGTGGGCCTGGGGTCGTGGGAGGACAGACTTCGCTCAGCTGTAGCCTGTGTCAAATCTCATAGCACTGCTGGGGGGCACTGGAGTAGCTTGTGACATTCCTTGGTCTGCTTCCTGCTGGTAACCTAGTTTGTGCCTAGCCCCCACTTGTGCTACCTCTCTCCCCAGGGCCCCAAGTAAATGGGTAATGTCTGCAAGTACCTCGGTTTCCTTCTGTTTTCTAGTAGACTTCATAGTGTAGTTCTCTGCAAGAAACACACCTTTCTAGCTGTTAAGAAAGAGATGGTGTTACAGGTTACTGTTCCCCACATGCCATTCATGTACTTTTAAACCTCTGGGAGAGCAATCACTGCTTCCCTTTCCTCCCCTGACTGCTATTGCTCCTGCTTTTTATCATGCTTTTTTTTTTGGCTTTTTTTTTTTTTTTAGGAATGACAAAACTAGCTTAGGATTTCAACCAATTTGTCATCCTACAAACTTGCTCAACCAGTGTGAAGAGGGGAGACACTTTGAGGAGAAATACCTTCCTAGCCTCCCTTATATGGGACTTCTGTGGCTGCACAGTTCCCTTTATAAACCTGAGGAGACTTGCAGACTGCTTGCTTTCATGCCCTCATACCATGATTCCTGATGATACCTGAAAATGGTGCCTACTCAAAAAGTAAAATGGTAGGAGCAAGTAAAAAGCAGCAACTGCATACCTGGAGTGGTCTGACATCTTTGTCCCTCATTCAAGGGGGGCCGCCAGAGGAAAGCAGTGTTTATGTACCTTTATCCAATCCGCACAAAACCCATCGGTTTGAGACATGCTTCCTTCTCTTGCTCTCCTTCCCTCCCTTGCTGTGTATGCCTGTTGTTCCAAGCATGAGATGAGGAAAGAAAAGGAGACCTGTTACATTTACAAACCAGTCAAAGTGAAAGGCCTCATGTCTTTGAGGCTGCAGGGAGAGAACTTTATCTCTCACCGAGGTATTTTCATAGTGCACTGGCAACTTCAAAGCTCTGAACAAAAAGCAACTTATCCCCAAGAAATATGGGCCCTTTTCCTATGCGTAACTGTCAAAAACTTCAAAACTACCATACTTCACTTGCCACACACGAGAACAAGCTTCTGCTAAGACACACTCCATGTTGAAAATTGAGTTTTTTCATGTTTACCTCTCAATTTTTTTACATACAGTTGTTACAGCTAATATCTGACATTATTTACACTAGAGAGACTTGATATTTTTCTTCTGCTCTTCTGAGACTGTTTTCTTTGCTCATTCGTTCAGTTTTGTTGTTTCTCATGGACAGCTGGTGACTGCTACTTTTGTCTTGTAGTTCTTACTCTCACACAGCAGTAGTAAAGGGAAAATGTTTCTTTACTGACACAGATAGCTTGCTTATTTCTGGCTTCTAGCAGGATTACTGTTTGTTTGTTTCAGACAGAGGAACAGCAGACAGATAGGTAAGTAAACAATTTAACTAGCATACCTTTCTTAGTGTTGTGTTTTGTTTGTTTGTTTTTTTCCCCTGGACACAGCCGTAATAGATCATCATGCTAAGCCAAAATTCTCAGCTTTTCTTCTGAGGTTATGCTATGAGGTCTTTTCTGATTCCTTGCTACCTTTTCTCTGCCTGCTACACCGATGTTTTCCTGTCTCTATTTTGTATGCTTAAAATAAGCCAGATAAATACAATATCAATGCATTTGTTATCGGACATTTTGAATCTCTTGACTCAGCTGCTGCCAAACTTGTATATGGTCAACTTCTTGAGTGGGGTGTTTCTTCATGATTTCCAGCTGTCAGCACTATGAAAATGGATTCCTCATTTAACTTGAGTGAAACAGCTCTTATGTCTGGCTACCCTAGTGAGATGATGGATTGGCCCAACTTGTGCCATGAAAAAGTAAACTTAAAATGTTTCTTCTGAAAGAATACTCAAGGACACACTTTGACATAGTACCAAAATTGGTCTGTAACTCCTTTTATAAGACTAACAAGAGGTCAGGCTGGTTTTTCTAATCAGGTTTTCCAGCAGTCAAGTCTTGTTTGTTCACAGTCCTGCTTGCAGGGTGAAAAATCCAGCTGCTTGTCTTTTAGGATGTTCTAGGAAATACTGAGTATTTAGCAAGTTTTGTACAATGGATCTATCTCCTATTCAAACTGAAATAGGGTTCTTACTTCCACTTTACTTCTGAGGCTTTCTTCAGGACTTCTACCCTGTGGTTTTTGTGTGGCCATTAATTTTCAAGCATTTTGTTCTGCTATATCTATTACATGAATACCCACATGAGTCTTATGAATATCTATATAATGTTTTAGTAGCAGGGATCTGGGGGCCTCTCATAGGCATTACAAGGAGTTTTTGAAAACTGTGTCATATTTGTTTGCTTGTTGGCAGCTTGGGGGTTCATGGTTTTGTTTTGGCACAAGGTATGGAAGAATTGTTTTGATTTGCTAAGCCCTCTTAGTTCAGACCAAACCACTACAAAGTACTTCTGGATACTCCAATTAAAATTAATGATTTGATGATGGCAATCAGATTAAGATTACAATCAGCCAACAGAGTTGGAAGGGAGGTGAAATGATCGAACAAACTAAAAATCCCAGAGCATTCAAATTCCCTGTAACTGCCTAAATTTCTTCTAGTCCAGAGGATTTTAAAATTTGCTTCCAGATCTTGATTTCATTGAAGGTGTATCTGTTCTAGTTTACAATTAGAAAGTCTAGTTTCTATAAAAATTTACGTAAATGTTACGTATTTTTAAACAAATCAAGCAAACGGATGCTTAGAGGAGTTGTGTGTAGTTCCTTGGGTGGAATTGTGTTTCCAGAGTGACCTGCAAATCTAAACACTAGTGTCACTTTCTCAGCTGTTTTATGGAAGGAAACCTAGCAGCTGCTGTCTCATACCGTAAGATACTTGTGGCATGCTCTGAACTTTTGGCAATAGAATTAATATGCTGAACCAATACTGTGATTTAAGTGTATTCATTTCCCTGCGCTGAATAAAATCCTAAGAGGAGTTTAATTATTAGAGAGGTCTTCCTAATGCTCATTTAGAACAAAATGAAGACTATAGAGAGAAGTATGATTAAATAGGGACACAGGTAAATTGTCTTATTTTTAGCCTGGAATAAAACTCCCTAAGAATTCTCAGAAAGTGCTTGCTTTCCTTCTGTGGTTGTTATGGTCACTATCCTTTTAAATAGTTGTGGATTAAAAAAACCCCTTTCTGTTTTGACTCAGCATCTCACTTACATACACATGTTCATCCTGTTTAAATACTTTGAGTCAACATAAGAATTATGTTGACCAAGTATATTCGGTACTTAGTAAATGAGAAAGTATTTTACTTGTAGAATGTGAAAATGTAGATTGTATTGTTTCATGTTTTGAAACCTCAAAACACTGGGTTTGTCTGTATAGTAATTTTTTTCTCCTAGCTATTCTGAGAATCTTTTCCTTTGATTAGCCAGTGTCAGGTGGTATTCATGAAAGAAGCCCTTCACATTTCAGATGGTAACAAAAAGAACGGACAGTTTAATGCTACCAAACTAGGGGTGTGTCAAATCTCTCTCAAGAATGATAAACTGAATGGAGTTGTCTATTTTTAACCTCCTGTTCTTCACTTTTGGCAGACTAATCAGTGTTAGTTGAGCTGTTTCACTGAATGAATCCAAGCAACTCTGTTACTTTCTGAAATGAACAAGGGACCTTGCAGGAGCATTTTAAGTCTGCTTTAATGTATGAAGTCCCATTTTGAAACACCATGTCTAATGAAGCCTGTTCAGAGCAGAAGCCTTCTACAACAACAGTCAGTTCAGTTGCTGTTCAGGCTGGAGATGCCAGTATTGTGATAGCTATACTTAAGGTAAGGCAGCAATTGCTACCGTGTTTGTTCTTGGCTTTTTGTTACTCGGTGATTACTACTTCTTTTAAATGTTGCGTAATGTGCAAGTGAGTAGTTAGCATAAAATGATAAGGAAAGGTCATTTAATCAGTTAATATTTAATAGAGCTTCATTGGAAGTTAACATTTCTTTCTGTTCACAATTTGTTTGTGTTGTGATTTTTATTTTTTTTGGTTGATTGTTTTACTTCAATAGAATAAGTAATTTGGCCAAAAATTTTTAGCCTCTTACTTTGTTTAAAAATTAAGATATATGTGCACCTTCTGTGTTCCCCTCCCTCCGCCGGTTTCCTTATCTATCTATGCAATCTTCAGCTTAAAGGGGAGATGTGCTGAAGGAACTTTTTTTGGTTCATTGTGATAATTGTACTCGTCACAGGCAAAAGCAAAACCACAACCACAGCATCTTTTGGATAAGACTAGAGTCTTGTATTTTGATACCTGTTTCAATTGGAGTTTGTATTGTATTTGCTGTCTTCATTTGGCAATTGAGTATGTGTTTATGGGACCCCGTGTTCCTATGACCATGGAAAGTATGTGTGACCTGAGAGCCTGTGTGAGTAAATAAATGAAGGCTTGTGTTTTCTGAAGACTGTAATTGTTTATTACAGTGTGGAAAATGGGTGAAGCTTCAGCTGGCTGAATCAACACCAAATTTACTAGCAATTGGCAGCAATCAAGATGAGACTAAAAAACTACTGCAAGATCATGAATTCCTTCTAGCTAAACTTAAGGTAAGATGTGATAAGACTACACAAAAATACATCCAGTCATTATATTTCAGGTACAACAGTTCACACAGCTGTCTGGGCCTCCTGTTGCAATGTGGTTGTTAAGTTAAAATCCACACAGAAAAAAATACGTTCAGCATTTGTCAGGGTTACAGGTCTGCGCTGAAAAAGTATGCTTAATGTTAATTACTATTTTCTGACAACAGCAGTAAAGATGCACTGTTTTTTCAACTTTATATGTTACTGTCAAGTCAAGTGAAAAATTCCTGTAGCCCTCAGTAACTACTCAATGGTGCAATGTCAATTTTTTGTAATTCTCCAATGTTATGAAAACTATGATTAGTTTATAACAGCTGTAAACACAAGCAAGCCCTTTGTAACTGTGAAGTAGGTATTCCAAGAATATTTATTGAATATTAATTGATGTAATTTATGGTAAAAATGATATCATAACATTAAATGTTGGTTACCTTGAGATCAGAAGATTTTAGCTAAATTACAGACTCAAGATCAGATTTTAGCAGTCTTGAGAGCAGATTATAAGTACAGTGTCATTTGGACAAAGTGACACGTTTGCATGAAAAAGCTGAATTATTTTAAATGTGGATGTTTGATACAGTAAGTGTAAAATCACCTAAGGGGATATTTTGTTTTCATGTTTTGATAGAGTAGATTGACTTTATATCTGTAGGCAAATAAATTCCTCTAAAATCTAGGAGCTCTGCACAGCAAGTTATCTTCATACATTCTATCTGTTTTGTTTTATGGAGATTACATAAAATTCAGATCTGAAAGAGCATGCATGATCAGGATAGGATCAAGTGCATTTGATTTAATACTAGGGACTATGTGCTTCCCCAGTCATAAATCTCAAACATGTGTGAGGTAATTTAATATAGTGTATAGAGAATGTAATCTAATATGATGCATATTGTGGATTTTGAATAGTATGAAGAATAGCATTACAAAACCAAAACCACACCAAAATATAAAAAACCCCAACCCAACACACTCCAAACCCCAGAGTGGGTGGTTCTGTTATCTTGACAAGATGAAAGTATCTCATCTTTATTGCCATCAGTGCTGCACTCATGCATTCTTGGAACAAGCTGCTGTATCCTGTTCAGAATTAACTAAGTTCTTAATGACCACAAGAAAAAGCTGAGGTTTGTCTCGTAATTGTAAAAAAAAATAAATTTTAAAGAGTGGGAGAAGAAAACATAATAATTCCAATCTTTAACAGAAAAATAACGGTTTAAATAACACTTTGGTATTGAGTCAGATCTTAAACTGTTATATATCTGTAGTAAATGTTGTTTGCTAAAGGGAAGAAAATTATATAAATATTGTTGTAAGAGACACCTTGTAGGTGTTACTGAAAACTTGTAAGGACATCAATAAAGACAGTAAAACAATAAAGCCCATAGACTCCAACTTGAAATCATTGTATTAAAGAAAATAGAAATAAATAATAATAATCTCTGGTAGATGAAATCTCTAGATGTATCCAAAAGTTGCTATTCCATTTTTGGTCTAAAATCCCAAACTAAAATTGTTTTGGATATGTTTATCTTAATTAAAAATTTGCTTAAGAAAATTAAATAATCCAAAAGCATTTCATGCTCTCTGATGCTCATTCAAATGTTTGACTTTCTATTCCTATTAGTCTAAATGCATGGAACCTGATGTTTGTTTTTTGTTTCACAGCATTTACCTGGTTTTCTGATTACAATGTGATTACTTTATTCTTTTAGTCTTTTAATATTTTAACATTGATGAAAATGCTAAAATTTTCCACTCCTATTTATGACTGATTGTTTAAACCTAGATATTTGAAAACTACTGTTTTTTCCTCAATAATTTAAGAACTGTGATAATACAGGTCTGCAGTGTCGTTATGAATTGTACTGACTCTGCAGTTTTCAGACATGGCCCTTTCTGTCAGGTGTTAGCACTTGTCAGTAATTATTTAGTGTTAAGTTGCTAAATCCTCTTACCAAATTTTTTACAAGTCTTTGAAGTGCTGAATATAGTTGTTTGGTTTTTTTTTCTACTTTGTTAATGAATTATGCATTAGCTATGTAAAGATGGTTGAAGAGGTAATAATGTTTCAGGCTCCAACATTTATGGAAAAAAGGTTTAATTACTTATTAGAGAATAAGACAGAATTTGAAATGTGGGCAGGAGAGAGGTTCAAAATATCACACAATTGCACTTGTTAGGTGGTCTTTGTTTTGATGATGTCCAGTATACAGAGTTCAGTTCAATCTTTTACCCCACGTGAGCAACATAATTTTGTAAATTTCAACAATAATTAATTATACAAATACCTGAACATTCTCCCAGCTGTGGTCTTATCCAGTGCAGTTTTAAATTCTTCCATATTGGTTACAAGTTATTATTTTGATTGATTATCTTGTTCCAGATGATTCTATCAATGATAGTCCATGGCACCTTGTAGCATATCTAGATTTGTTCTTTTGTCTAAAAAGAGGTAAAGATGAAGCTAAGGTCTTGTGCTTAAGTAAAACTTGTTCCAGTTATGTGGAAACATTGTGATATTTCATCTCAGGTTTACATATCTTCTTTAAAATGCTTATATATAACTGTAGTAGTGCTATTACAGCATATAGTGAATCAGAAATAGAACAGCACATTTATGTAAATGAAGGTTTTCATAAGATAAATTATAAATATACATCACAAAAGATCCTTTAATTCAAAATAGTGTATTTTTTACCCTCAGTATTTATATTGAGGATGATTTGAATTGCTTCAATGATTAAACTTATATGAATTTGAAAAGCTGCTAAATGCCGTATTAGCTTAATTTGAATTTATCCATCCGTAACATTTCAAAGAGTAGAAGTTACATTATAGCAAGAGGAAGAAGTTTATATTTGTTTTACTACCGTGTTTCATTAAAAAGAAGGGAGGATGGAATGCTTATATTTCTATAATTTTAGAGCTAGAAATGGTTTGCAAGTAGAAAAAAAAAAACTAATTAAGAATTTCTTAATTTTGGATCCTCTGAAATGGGTACTCTATATATATACTGTATAATTTTAAAGTCATGTGGTGAGACAGCTTTGAATTGTTTTTTCTATTCTTCTTTTATTGTTGTATTAAAAAAAAAAAAAAAAAAAAAAAGTAATATAAATCATGTTTCCCGACAGGTATGAATACTGGATACACATATGCTTAACTTTGCTGATTAGGTCAATCCCATTCAAAGTTACGCATTTCTGTAATACAGGTGAAAATTCTTGAACCAGCAATTATTTGATTGTGATAGGGAAGAGTTAGGTAATTAATACATAATAAATCTTTGGAATCAGTGCTGAAGAACCTATAGACTTTTAGCAGATAATTTATGGAATAGTTGACCTTTCTTTCAGTATCCCATGTTATTTTGCAAACTCATTCTGGTCTTGATTATCAATTTGCTTTTTAGCTTCATTATTCACATCCTAGTATATGTATTGTAAATTATAATAAAAATATTCAGGCCAGATTCTTTCATTTACTTCATGCATTGAAGAATCACAGGTGTAAGAAAGAACAAAATTTGGGATGGTGATCAGTGATCAGTTCATATTACCTCTGATGCTAGAGGAAAAGGAATGTAATCCAACTCACTATTCCAGGGAATTGCTTTTGATTTGGCAATGTTAATAGGAGTTAAAAAAACCTGAACCACCAGTTTGACAATCTATAAGTCACATGGTGCTTCAAAGGCTAATAGGAACAGACCTGTTGAATGACAAAGCAGTAATTTTTAGAACATTTCTTTACTGCTTTTAATGTTCAGAATTATTGTGATAAAAACTGGTGTGTGTATGTCTTTTAGGGCATAAGGAAAAAACATTCCAGAATAGTTTCCTTTGATAGAATGTACTCTTTTGTTCTTATTACTGATTTAAATTAGTTCCATTCAATTTGGGAAACAGGAACACCCTACTATTTTAATAAAAAGTAGAATACAGTTTTTGAAAAGGTCTGAATTTTATATGTTTATGGACTAGGAAACAGACATGTTATTGTTAATAGAGCTGAAAAAATAAATGCCGAACAGGGAATAGTAAAAGTGAAACTTAAAAAAAAGTATGTACATGATGTTTTCAACATGAAGTTAAAATTCCTTTTAGTGGTCTTGAAACTTCTTTTATTTCTATAACACATCCTTCATAGCAGAAATTATTCTATTTGGTTTTGTTGAATTGTCATACTCACTACTGCCCAGAAGATTAATGAAACTTGCTTAGCAACAGTGATTTACAAGGTGAACTATGTAGCTCAATTTCTTAATTTTGTTCAAGGATTCCTCATAGATCAGGAAAATTTGTATATTCTAGGCAAATTTATGGATTTATTTTTTCCTTTGAATGTATATTTGGCTCTTGTAAGTGTTAAAGAATACATATTCTTTTTTAATTGATATATTTGACAGGTAGGTGTAGATGCTGCCAATGCTTATATGCATTCATTGTTGCAGGTTCCATGAACTGAAATAAAATATTTCTTTTGAACATGATAGAATTATACAATACAAACGGATATTAACTTGAAGTTCCAGAAAGTACTCATAAAACTACTTTGAGATAAATACTATTTCAAGACTGAAACATAGAACTTTTCTTGTTTGGAATCATAGCCCTTTCTTTTTGTCATTTGTCCCTTCAGTAGTCTCAACTAATATTTTGTGATTTCAAACTCATATAATCTGTTTCTTTTTTGCTAATTTAGTTCATATTAGCAGTAACATTTCTGTTGAAAACACCAATTTCTGTACTTTCATGCAAGTTTCCTTCCCAGTATACACCTCTTCCTTGTTCAGGTGACTTTCAGTAGGTTTATATATTCAGGAAATATAAATATGTGTGTGTTGCTATCTCATTCTTTACAACAACTACTACAACAAAAAAGAGAGAGGAATCAAGACCAGAAAAATCTGACACACAAAGCTTCCATAAGGTAAAATGATATTGACTGTGTTGTGCATAGATGTTTCTCTGTCTTCTGTTCTCTGTAATTCAGTTGTTTCCAACAGAAGCCCTACGTGGAGATAACTTGCTTTCTTAGTGTTTGTATATTCCGGTATGAATGCTTTCTGGATCATTTCTTTAAAAAAGACTGTGGGCATGTGTTGCTATGCTTTTGGCTATGACCATGTTAAAACCCCCACAAATACAAACAGTCGTATTCTTGGTTTGCTTCCAAAGTTCTGGTTTTTGGCATGGAATAGACTGTGACAGAACCGCTACAAACCAGAAATAAGTCTGGCTTACAACCTTAATTTTCAAACCAACAGTGTTACTAATCTGGCTCATCTGAAGATTGCTCCTAATTATTTTATTTACTTCAATTCACAGAGCATAAATTGCAAAATAGTAATTTATATTCAAATATATATATAAAAGAATTAGAAAATTACTTTTTTTTTCAAAAAGCAGT